>JACXGK010007842.1:0-24090 GCA_016801125.1 Novumbra hubbsi
GGTGGAGCAGGGCTGAAGGGTGAGTGTGGGTGGAGCAGGGCTGAAGGGTGAGTGTGGGTGGAGCAGGGCTGAAGGGTGAGTGTGGGTGGAGCGTGTGGTCGGGCAATAAAGAACACCAGGGATAACAGAGCAACAGCAGCCCAGGGCCCCACAGGTCTGTGTGTGTCAGTCTATGTGTGTGTCAGTCTATGTGTGTGTCAGACTATGTGTGTGTCAGTCTATGTGTGTGTATGTGTGGGTGTGATTGTAGGGTGGGAGCAGATGTCTGTCTAGAGAAAGAGTCTTTCTCTTGGTCTCAAGTTAACCATGTATTCTGTGTTACTGCAGAGGCCATTTTACTGAAGCTCGGAATCTCATCCACCTGTATGGACCAATCATCTGTTCCCTCTTTGTATTTTACATGGTATCCATCATCATCCTACTGTGGTGTCTAACGAAGAGCGATACGAGATGACCACATGACTATGTAGAGCAGCATTCTTAGAGGGACAAAGACGGATGACAGATTCATGAGCACATATCTCTGGATCATATTATCTGACCCGCACGTCTGTAGTGGGATTTACATACTGAAACATGATTTATCATGAAATACTATATTAGTGCATGGCTGTCTTGGATTTGAGTGTGTGTGTGTGTGTGTGTGAGAGAGAAAGTGTGTTTAAGTGTGCATTAGACTGACTAATGTCTTACAGAGGCTGACTGTTAAACTGTTAAAAATGAGAGGGAGAAGACAGAATGAACTTGATGCAAAAGGTGCAGAGCAAAGAGGTGAGGTGAAAAGAAAGAGCATGAAAGAGGAGAGGGGAGAGAAGAGACGAGAAGAGAGAGGGGACAAGAGAGGAGAGGGGTGAGGATAGAAGAGGAGAGGAGGGGAGAAAGGGGAGAGGAGGAGAGGAGGCCCGGGACGTGCCCAGGAGTGTTGTCTCACAGGTTGATGTTCAGTAAACTGGCCAGGTTTAGACAACGCCATCAGCCAATATCAGCCAAATATTAACCTTGTTTGTTATGAGGGGGCAGCTGGTATGCATCAGCCTAGTGCTACAGCATCTGACATGTTTCAGATGAAATCCCAAAATGGCATGGTAAAAATATGTATGTTTTGTGTGACCTTGCTGTAAAGTCCGGTGAGTATGAATGCAGAAAAGAGGGCCAGTATCCACATATCAAACCAATTTCAGTGAGTAGAAAGGTGGAAGCCTGGAAAGAAGAGTAGAGAGTAGAAATAAGGGGAGGAAAGGAATGGAGAGGAGAGCCGAAAGCTAAATTTGAATGTGTTGGGGAGAGTGTGGCCTTGCTATAAAGAGCTTCTGGGATCTCCATAAATAACAACAACTACATGCCATAACATTCAACCCCTGTGTGTGTGTGTGGAGAGTCAGAGTAGAGCCCAGGCTGGCCAAAGGGTGAGGACAGCATGGGGACACAGCTGGAAGAGCAAGAGTTACTCTGTACGTTACAGAGAAACACAGCGAGTAATCTGCATGTAAATGTTGTCTGTACGACCGGAGAGCTGTCTATTCTTATAGCTCTATTCCTCTCAGTACAGGACATAGGGTTCTATTACCATTCAATGAACTCCCAGTTCTACTAAACCTGTGTGCCTATGGTTCTATTACCATTCTATGACCTCACAGTTGTACAGAACCAATGGGCATGTGGTTCTATTACCATTCTACGACCTCACAGTTATACAGAACCAACGGGCATGTGGTTCTATTATCATTGTATTACCACCTCGTTCTCCTCATTCTTCTATTCTGGAATACCTGAATGACTTCTGTCCATTAGATGAAGCATCAAAATAATGGTCAGAATGTCTGTTTCTCTTCTGACTGTTCATTTATGGATTGTCATTCAACCACAGTTTAAATGTCCTCTATTATTGCCTTTATTTCCACCTCTGGTTTATCAGACGAACAGTTACCCTTGTAAGGAGGGCATAGTCTGAAAAATGTCCTCCGTCCCTTTGTGCTTGTATTTGTGCAGCACTGGGCTGATGGTGCTGTATGCGGAGATGCAGATGTAATAGAGCTCTCATAAATAATGTCCTAACGAGACCACCCCCCCTTCACTTTCATGATGACTGCAAATGTTTCTACCCACGATAACCATAGAAGATAGTGTGTGTCAGTCTACATGTGGCCTCCAGGTGCACACACACACACACACACACACACGTGCACACACAAATTATCTAGATGTTGACTACTTGGGAAGAAATAACACGACGTGCTCCTGTGAAACATGCTGGTGCTATACGTCGACCTTTTGGCACAAAGAGAGTGGTTCTGAAGTGAAACGCTTCACCTTTCTTTCCTCCATTACTCGTCTCAAAATGTCTCCCCTTATTGATCAGCCATCATCGTCCACTGCACTTACTGCCATTTTCTACATCTCTAGAACATTCTCTATGGCCCGGTCACCACTCAATGTCGAGCCGACTGTCCACGGAGAATTATAGGACAGGCACTGCTTAGCAACCACTGTAATTACACAAAGGTAAAAGGGACCTTTCAGTTCACAGAGTTTCATAAGTGGTATCTTTCATATGTCAATGTAACATATTTGATGTTCCGTGCAATCATTTACCAGATGATTTGTGACTAAGGAGAGAGGAGACGAGAGACAGGAACACATAGGGAGACATGTGGGAGGGAGGGGGAAGAGAGTGAGACAAGAACGACGGATAACAATTACAGGTCTGTTTTTGTGCCTGTCAAGATGTTAAAACTCCAGTGAACCTACGTTTTTGATGTTCTCAGAGTCGGAGCCCATAGTCTCCGGTCTTCTGGGTCCAGTTGACAGCAACACCCAGTTCGCACAACGACTCTTTCTTTTCAGGTAGTTCAAGATTCATGTCTCAAAGTCAATAATTGGAAACGTGAAAAATGAGTGTTTTGGTTTATCATTAAGGTCAAGTGTGGGGTTAGAGACCCCAAGTGTGATCAAGGTTTGAGACGTTTATGGTTTGTTGTAAACAATTATAGAAGATAATATGTAGAAATAGGTGGGGATTCTCTATTGTTGGCAATATTTTTCTATTTGTATGTATTTAGCAGATCCTCCAAGACATTAGACTTTATTATACTGGCCCCCCGTGGAATTGAACCCAGAACCCTGGCAGTACCGTGCTCTACAAACTGAGCAGAATAGGCTTCAAAAGAAGCAATTTATGACCAATCGTAGGGTAATAAATAATAAAATGGTATCTTTACAAACGATATGCAAGCGATAGCCCAAAAATAAACCAAGTTATTAGTAGACATACTGATGATTTGAAAATGTAATTAAAAGCAACTCAACTTAAACGGAAAATCGGCTCCTAGAAATGTGTTGCTTATGGCGACAGTTCCATTCAGCCTCCCTCCCCCTTAACACCTCCTTCCCCGTTCCAGGCTTTTCTAAAGTAAATTAAAAGATGCTAAAAAGTAAATAACCCATTTCATCTCTGTCTCCACCACCTTAACCACAGGGCTTCTTTCACACTTAGACATAACCGGGGGAAACGAGCGAGCAGGACTGTGACCTGAGCCAGACTGACAAAAAAACACTGGATCACAGACGACAGAAACGCAGATGGGTGCAGGTCTCCAAGGCTAAGTACATTTTTTTCAAACGATCTAGCCTGTTACAAAGCAGTGTGATGGGTCTGAAATGCCCCCTAGGTGGACAGAATGTGTATCAGCAGAAGGGCCCCTCCCTCGTTCACTTCCATCATCACACTTTTTATTTAATATAATGAAAAAGTTTAAAAAACATAAACCAGGATAGATGCTTCCAGCAGCACGGACAACTCCACATTCAACCATATCTGGGGTGAACCAAGTTTCAACAAAGTCTTGTCATCCAAGGACCACTGCCAAATATAGCCATATTTGATGAGAAGTGGGAAACAGTGTTTGTTGAACCCACAGCCTGTTCTTCCTCTTTAACCCAAGCATGAGGATGGTTGGTACAGTACACACATCTGAAATCAAAGAGCGTGACAGATAAACAGGCTATCCAGAAATATTCTACAATTCTATTCTAAATATCACCCACAATAGATCAAGACTAGATGGAGCTGGTTTTAGACCTCACAAAGACCATGATCTTGATAATAATGTATTCCGATTGACGGAGAATGTTGCAACACAAGCATTAGGGAAATCTATTTTATTCAACTCGCAAGTATCTCTTTCATTTAAAACGAATCCCACTAAGAATTGAATAGCATTTCACAGAAACAGAGTATAGATTGTAAGCCTGGAAAATTCATTTTCCTCCCTGAAATAGAAATGACAACGGCCTCACAGGAGAACAGATCTGGTATTGACCCTACAGGGTTTGTATCGATCACAGAGTGCTTTGTCTCTCCAATGCTTAAGGGTAGGATAGCAAGGGCGGGATACACCGAGATGTTTTGTGTAACAGGTAGAGAGAGAGAGAGACAGCCACATGGGGGATTAGACATGTCTGACAGGATCCTTTCTGATGGGCTCTGTGTGTGATTGCTTATGGCTAGGAGGGCTGTATTGCACGGAGAAACAGAGATGTTGATGATAGCACCAGAGTCACAGTTGTTGTATTCGGATTGCAGTACTCCAAATGTTTGGTTAGCAAAAATAAAGAGCACTTCTCCTTCATTCTCTCCTAATCCCTTCCTCTGTCCTCCCTTCTCTCTCCCTCCTCCCTTCCTCTCTCTGTCCTGTCAGATCTCCTCTGACTCCTCTGTTGCCTAGAGGCATGGTGCTGGTCCACCTGTCAGATGCACAGATAACCTCTGTGTTTTCATGCATTCCTCTGTGTGTGTGTGTGTGTGTTTGTGAGTGAGGGTATAAACAAACTCTTCAGCAGTTGTCAGGGAAAATGCTGCACCTCCCACAGAATCCCAAAATGACCCTGTTCAGTCATTATACAGAACAGGACAGAACAGATTCCACGTGTCATGGGTTTCAGCCATCCGATGACACCAGAACGTCATAGGTATCCAATGCTGTTGTTTCAGAACCATCCAAATCAAATTGCCGTCCCAGTTCCTAATAGTGTCTGGAAGAGGGTCAGTCTTTGCCGATAACGTTCAAGTTGCACAATTGTCTTTCAGGTTAACCGATATCTGAACATTGTCTCAAGTGCTTAAGCTACTGGTTAACATAATACACTGGCTAGATGATTGATAGGCGAATATATCGTAACATCTCCCCCACACAACAACGTGAGTAACTCTAAACCTGAGCTCACAATAGACAAGGCAGGGGTCACTAATTGTCGGGCCGTGCCTTGGATCCGGATTCAGGCGGTGTCCTATCCAGGCCAGGAACTATAATATAATATATTTCTGACAATGAATACATTTTGACAGAAAGTTTCCATTTTAACCTGCACAACCTTTCTTGCCTTTACGGTACTAGCGGCCCAGGAAACTCAGACCAAGGCATTTGCGCTGTAAATCACCAGCAAATCAAATCTATGCGCTGGCCTCTAATCGAGTGGCTCTTATATGTTCATGCTTCCCACGGGCAGTTCAAAACTAATAGGTTTTCATACGTTCTGAGATTGTGGCGATAATTAAAAGCAGGAACATGAAGTGACACTACGAGACAAAGCACAAATCCTTTGGGGACAGATGCGCATCTTAACGATCTAAGAGCCCAATATGGTTGATCAACCAAAATCCACACACATTCATTCACTGCCCAACAACATGCTTATGAATGTTCCCTTAAAGTTGCTTACGAAATGGAGTTGAAAAAATGGAAAAAGGCAAACAAGCTTTTTTTTTTTAAAACCTCAAAAAAGCTCAAAAGCTCTTTTAGGTAAATTATTTCTTAAATGCAGCCTAAATTTTACTTGAAATGAGAAAATGTATTTTATTATTAGCGTGCTTATTATTTATAATTCTTATAAATCATTTATATAAAAAATGTATAATTCAATTCAATGTGAAAACTGACAGTACATATTGTAGAACTATTATCCAATAATAATGATACGCTTTTTTATTTGTGAGTCAGTTGTTTACTACACACATACAACTACTAGACTGCTTCAAAATGTATGGCACTGAATCATAACGCAAAAAAGAGACGATGTTCCAGACCTTTGCTTGAGGTAATTTGGTCTAACTGGACCTCAATACATTTTAATTGAATACCCCTGGAGTAAGGTAAATCCAAATTAATCTTGAACGCAGCTCTCTAAACATCCAGTCAATGAGAGGTGCGTTCTGCGCTCTTAACCCGTTAAAACATCTAATGCCCAATCGTTTTATTTTTAGGTTAAAATAGGCATGTGTTGTTAGGTTCACATTAAGGACAGAGACAGCGTTGTTTTTAAGAGACACACACAATCAAAGACACATATACACACACACACACATTAGAGCAATGGTACTAGCACCCTTGTGGGTACTTGGCCTCTCCACAGGGGGTACTTTAAAACGCTCATGGCACCATAGGCGTGAACACTGGGGAGTGCTTCAGGGTTACTCAGAGCAAAGCGAATATGTTGTTGGTGGTACAGTTACTGAAAGAGGTTGGGAACCACCGCATTACAGCACAGACCAACAAAGGGCATGAGTCACAGGAGCACTTGTCTAGTGTGTCTGTGTCTGTGCGTGTGTGTGTGTGTGTGTCTGTGTGTGTGTCTGTGTGTGTGTGTGTCTGTGTGTGTGTGTGTCTGTGTGTGTGTGAGTCAGCATGGGGAGCACAATGGAAGGTGTGTATGTGTTGATATGTGCGTGTCTGTATGTAGTGGAGTGTGTATTGAGGGAGCCCTGAGGGGGAGCTTATTAGGAAAGCAAACTGTATTTAAACGCTGTGGACAACCGACTGCTAGACCACCTGTCTGCGGTATTCTGTAATGAATCTCTCCAGACAGATACACTCCACCCCTTCAGCTCTCTCCACCAGTGTGGGGCCAAGTCAGTGATGGATGGAGTCCACGGACTGAACGGCCCCTAAAGGGCTCCTGGCCCCTGGGAACACCCAGCCCCACACGTATATGGAGAAAAACCATGTGTCTCCCTCTGTCCCGGACGCCGCTCCTGTTTCTATAAGTCCACTGGGTAGGGACCTTTCTCTCCTTCTTCACACCTTTTTCTTTCATTATTCATGTGTCTCCCCTCAGACACACCCTATCTCTGCTCCAGCCACTGTCTCTCCCCTCAGACACACCCTATCTCTGCTCCACCCACTACCTCTCCCCTCAGACACACCCTATCTCTGCTCCACCCACTGTCTCTCCCCTCAGACACACCCTATCTCTGCTCCACCCACTGTCTCTCCCCTAAGACACACCCTATCTCTGCTCCACCCACTGTCTCTCCCCTAAGACACACACTATCTCTCATCCACCCACTGTCTCTCCCCTCAGGCACACCCGATCGCTCCTTTACCCACACAAACACACCGTCTCTCTCTTTCACAGACACATATTATCTCTCAGCCCACAGGCACATACACTCTAACTCTCTCAGGCTACAGACACATAATCTCGCTCTCTTTCAAACACACACACCTTATTCGCCTAGACACATACTTCTCTCTATTGGCCCACAGACACACCCTATTCGCCTACAGACACATACTTCTCTCTATTGGCCCACAGACACACACTATTTGCCTGCAGACACCTACTTCTCTCTATTGGCCCACAGACACACACACTTTTCGCCTGCAAACACATACTTCTCTTTATTGGCCCACCGACACACCCTATTCACCTACAGACAGATACTTCTCTCTATTGGCCCACAGACACAGACACACACTATTGGCCTACAGACACATATTTCTCTCTATTGGCCCACAGACACAGACCACCTGTCTCTTTCTAACGGCCCGTTGGGAGAAGGGTCCTAGGGGAGTGGTACCGAACAAACAACCTCTCAATGTGAAACAGAAATGACTGTGCCGATCGCGCCCTTAAGGAGACGGAACCGAGAGCACGATCCCCAACTGTTGGGGGAGTCACACCACCAATCACAGCTCCGGCAGAAGAGCGACCGTCCCCCAGGGCCGCCACAAACTACGATGCGTCATTGAGAGAACTCCGCGGCAACAACGCCAATTACGGCAATTTAACAGTCTGCAATCGCTTGGCTTTTGACCAGAAATCTCGCCGTCGACCTCAGCTACCCAAGCCATGGGCTATTCCTTCTGCTACCATCAGATGCTCATAACCACGATGAAAAGACTTTAAAAAGCTTCTTCCCAGGCAATCAGACTGTTAAACTAACACACCAGCTGCCCCGCTCTCTGATCGGCACATTAGAGCTTTAGTTTTACACCCTAATTCACATTCCTGCTCATTAATACACAATCAATGAGATGGACACTAGTTCACCCAATTACATGGACTCTGCTGTTTTACGTTAGATTTACCTGACTGTGAGGTTTAGTATTGATTTTGCAACACCCACGACACCTGAAAGAATTTGATACTTTGAGTCTCTACATATTTTTCTCCATGGCAATGCTACAAGTCGGTATAGGTGCCGATTCTTCATATGATTACGAAATCTCTTCTCCAAAAATAACACAGCTTGTTGTTTGTGAAAGTCATTGCCATTCACAAACAACAATAACTCTGTCAGAAGACGCATTCTTTATAACCTTTTCGTAATGATTTTTGAGCTATGAAAAATGTTTTCATTAGCCAAAGATTAAAGGAGGCTCCATAATCAAATCGAATCTACTGATCAAATTAGCTGTCTTCTGCCTTGCCTTGGTCCAGAGCTACATGATAAATGAATATCACATCGACCTAAACGCTTCTGCACCAAAAAGCTTGCTTATCGTAATAATACACCAGATCTAACTCTGAAAAGGCGATATCCCCAGAGATTTAGAATGCACAACAAAAAAACATTTTCTACAGTAGTCAGTGGGGTTAATTAGCTATGGGGCAATCATTAAAAGAAGCATAGGGATGGTCAGGGTGAGGTCAAGGTGCGACTTCCAACCACAGGTTGCAGTGTGCAACATGCAGGTTGCAACTTAAATAATATACAACTTCCAGAGGCTGTGAAATGATCCTCTCATCGACGCCTCACTGCCAATCCTAGCTGAGAGGGAGAGAATGGAGGGAGAGAGAGAGAGAGAGACGGATGGAGTGCCGTGGCAGAAGGAACAGGGGAGAAAAACAGAAAATGACTCAGAAACGTTGATATGATGACTCCCATCACCTCTCCTTCACAGAATCCTCCGCTGATGCTCTGGTACTCAATCAATATGCCTTTTTTCTGTCTAGCACTTTCCTACATTCCTTTCCTTTCTCTCTAAATAGTCCATCATCCCACCTCTCTGCTGACTCACGACCCCTGATAACATATTTCACTCCATTTTCTCTCTCCCCTTCACACTCCTCACTCTTCTCTCTCCTCACTCTCTTCTCTTCTCTCCTCACTCTCTCCTCTCTCCTCTCTCCTCTCTCCTCTCTCCTCACTCTCCTCTCTCCTCACTCTCCTCACTCTCCTCTCCTCTCTCCTCACTCTCCTCTCTCACTTCTCTCTCCTCACTCTCCTTTCTATCTTCTCTCTCCTCACTCTCCTTTCTATCGTCTCCCTGCTCTCTCCTCACTCTCCTCTCTCTTCTCTCTCTTCTCTCTCTATCTTCTCTCTCCACTCCTATGTTCTCCCTCACACTCTTTCTCTCTTTCAGCAGTCTCAAAGACGACAACAGTAAACATGTCGTCCTCACTGAATGATGCAAAGCCACCCTTAGGCCAGTCAGTGTAATTCCGCTAATGCCACAATACTCGGACATGATTCACCATCCAGTGGCATCTGAGATATTGCGAGTGTCATATGTAAATACTAAATAATGTACAGAGACAGACATAGTCTTCCTTCTGATTTTATGGTGCTGAAGAGCGTGCAGAATATACTCAAGATCACCAGACCCCATAATTCAGTACCCATAATTTTGTAATTACATCATAAAGGTTGACTCAGAAAACATGCGTTGCCACTAGAGGCAGTGTGAGACGCCGTGGCCTGGGAGATGAAAGACCGCTCACACTCGGTTACACATTTAATCGGCCCAAGGAGACAGGTTCACTTCACGCGGTTCCATGGTGGCATCCACCAGACCAAACCACCGTGAGGCAGAAAGGCTCTGAGCGGTTGGGGAACAACCCTAGGTAAGGACCAGAGAAAGCTGCACTGTATAAGTGCAGGGTAGCTGAACGCTGGTTTGCAGCTTCTATATCATGTCAGACATGTCAGCCTGTTCCCTTCCTCAAGCAGGTATTCATCCAGTCAGAAACCCAAACAGCGGTGTAAATTATAATACAGCCATTCACACCTGTTTTTCTCTGCTCCTACCTCTAGGTAGAAGGTGCGAAATATAATGATTTCGAAACTAGCAGCCAGCGTGAAATTACTCCAGTTTATGTTGCTAATTTCACCAGGGTCTGTCACATGAGAGTGTGTGTGTGACGATGTCTGCCAGCATTCTGTACTTGGAAAAGTCACGGTATTAGTTGTAGCTAATTACTTGTCATAGAGATTAAAACAGTACAGGTGAGAGTGGAGGGTAGAGGAATGTAGAGAGAATGGGAGGGTAGAGGAATGTAGAGAGAACAGGAGGGTAGAGGAAGGTAGAGAAAAATAGAGGGAAGAGGAATGTAGAGAGAAGGGGAGGGTAGAGGAAGGTAGAGAGAACGGGAGGGTAGAGGAAGGTAGAGAGAACGGGAGGGTAGAGTAATGTAAAGGGAACGGGAGGGTAGAGGAATGTAGAAAGAACGGGAGGGTAGATGAAGGTAGAGAGAACAGGAGGGTAGATGAAGGTAGAGAGAACAGGAGAGTAGAGGAAGGTAGAGAGAACAGAAGGGTAGAGGAAGGTAGGGAGAATGGGAGGGTAGAGGGAGGTAGAGAGGTTAGAACAGAAGGGTAGAGAGGGGAGCCTTAAACAATGACAAGCCATGACAGAGGAAACCTCTGAAATGTTACACTGGGAAACAATCAATCAATATGTGTTTATCTATCTGTCCCATTTTCCCACTCCCTTTCCCATTCCCTTTCCCACTCCCTTTCCCACTCCCTTTCCCATTCCCATTCCCTTTCCCACTCCCTTTCCCACTCCCTTTCCCACTCCCTTTCCCATTCCCATTCCCTTTCCCACTCCCTTTCCCACTCCCATTCCCATTCCCTTTCCCACTCCCTTTCCCATTCCCTTTCCCACTACCTTTCCCACTACCTTTCCCATAACCTTTCCCATTCCATTTCCCGCCAACACTCTAATCACTTTCCTTATCTTTCAGACAAACTTTCAGAACTGAATCTCAACATCGATCTGAATACGTTGTGCCTTTCTTCTCCAACAGTTATCATCAACAGGTACAAACCACTATGTATGACACGGTGCCTCCTATATGAGAACAATAGACATTTACATTTCCGTGACCAGCGCCGGACAAAACCAGCACGTTGACACAGTATCTAATTCAGTCAGGATCGTGACAATAGAAGCACTTAGCAAACAACAGGAGGCTGACATCATGTAGCATCCTCCTACAGTAGCTATGGTAACCGCTGACCAGCCACTTCAACAATGCTGGCCTTTAAACAGGGGCCGACAGATGATAAAGTTTAATCATTTTGTCAACATTTCCATTTCCCATTGTATCCGACAGAGACGGCAATCACCTCCACGAACCCTGGAGGGTAGCCATGGCAACATGCCCATCTCGATGAACGCATAAATGAACCGGAGCGAAGAACAGCGGGGAGGACAAAGAATCTTGCTACTTATTTTTGTACAGAACTTTTCTGGGACAAATGCAATAGGAAGTATATTGTTTGTCAGGTCGGGTCATGACCTTCTCAGACAGTCTAGCTTTGAAGATTACTTTAAGAATTTTGTGATGGGAAAATTGTTTCTTGATCGGTGCATTCAGGCAGCGTCCACCCTGATCCAGAAACGATGATGTCAGTCTCTGATTCTTACCCCACGTTCCCTTTGACATGTCAATGACCTATCATGTATCTGACCGTGTAAGACTTGCGCTTTTACAAGTTCTAGCCAACAGAAGGATCTCCACTAAAACCAGAACAGGGACGAGAGAAGACAGGGACTAAATGGGGCACACATTGGAACTAAAACATGATAATAAACAGCCCCAGAGGAAAAGGGGAGAGCCTGGAACAAACTGGATTTCTAGGTTACTGTCTTTTACGTCTGAGACTGAATGTTTGCCTTGAATAGCGGTAAATCCACTCCAGAGAGTCCGCTGACCAATTTGAAACCCATTTCAAACCATGAATGGCAGATTATTTTGTGAGGTCCTAAAGGTTCCTCTGTGAGAGGCCGGTCTCCGCCCGTCGCCCTCTCTCACCCATGTCAGTTGAATGAGTAACTAAAGTAGTCTGAAGAGCACAGAGGAGAAGAAAGTAACAGGCATTTAGGTTACATACACATGACAGCGCTGATTTTACTACTAAAATTCCCCCCTGCTCCAATGTCCCCGCCCCCAAAGAAATGCCATATCACAAAGCAGGTCTCCATGGTGAAAGCAGAGAACGCTGGGGTCCGTGAGGTCACTTTCATTCCAGGACTCTCTGAACAGGGACTAATTGCGATGTTTGTCCTGGTGTTCTGTGCCAGCAAGCGGGCAAATTCCCAGCACAGCACAAATATCAATCACACAGGCTAATCATATGCTGCTATTCACACCAGATGACTGGGGAAACTGAGAGCGCAGGATACAGAGCGAGAGCTGGAGACAGAGGGAACCGAATAACAAAGCAAACCAGATTGCTACCTGATCCTGGCCAGAGAGTACAAAGTGGCTGTACCTGACCACTGTAACAGACCCAAAATGTAGAAGTATCTTGACTATGTACACACTTACGAGAGCATGGCCTTGCTTTTGAGCGAGGCTACAAGGAAAATGCGCTGACTGCTGACAAAATTTGGTGGAAACAGAGCTGCACTTCCTAACCTTGTGCCAAATATAGGACCACAGAAAGATTCAATATATATCATTAAATATATACATCACTTTCGATAGCATATAATATAATTTTTGAAATGCATTTTATCATTTTACGACATTTGTAATGTCTACATAAAAAATAGAGTAGAGTAGATTTGTTTCTTTCATTGTTTCATTGTTTGTTGTAATTACTATTCCGAATAATATTGTCCACTCCCTGTTTTTCCAGTCAACACGTATACCGTTAAAAACATATAGCCTATAAAGAGTGCTTTAATGGCATTTCTTAGAGAGGGAATAATTCTTCAATCAAATAGTGAAATTCACTTTTAAGAGCTGACGTTGCCTTTGGCTTGCTGGAACAGCTCCTTGACTGGTGTGCATGCTAATAAGAAGAAAAGACTTCCACAGGAATCCACTCAATTACAAAAAATTACAGTGCATGGTGTTTATTCCATCAGCTTCACAGTTAACAGAGTAAAATAAATCTTCCTAGATCAAGTAAAGTAGTTCCTACATATAGCTCCGGCAACTACGGTAAGAAAACTGTGTTGTCCTGCTGTCAAAAACCATGGACACCATTTATGTTACAGCAAAACACACAGCTGTTAAGTCCAATCACTGCTTGTCTTAAAATGATGACAAAAGAATGAGAAAGACATACAATGAATATGCATCCCATGCCTATACAATGTACCTTGACATGAGTGTCTCCTACCATTGAAGTAAAATGTCAGAAATGAAGATATATTTTCAGGGGGCCCAAAATCCCCTGCTGTGCCGCTGGGTCTGAGGGTGATTGAATGCTTTTTGCAGTTACATACTAAAAACTCAAACACTTAAAGTCTGCATTCAAGTGCAGTGTGTAAAATCGAACCACTTCTCTTGAAAAATGCACAGCAAGCCTGGATAACAAAACCCCAGCATTTCTCCATGTCAATGTTTTCTTGTTAAGCCTCTGTGTTGGCAACCCAGGCCTAATGTAACCAATTCCAGTGTCAATATGAATGTCCTTCATGCTAACTAAAGGTTAGGATGGTTAATAGATGGAACAGAATCAGTGGTGTTGAATTAGAATGGATGGCAGTGTACTGTACAATTTATTAAGGACTAACAAGGTCAGAATTTGCACACACTGCATAAGCTCTAAACCTGAGGCATCCCAAGTCAGCAGAACAGATATGAAACCATTCAAAACCCACTGCTGGTGATGTCATCAAAAACCCATTGTCAAAAGTCAACGGAAACAGAGTTATCAGGAGTCTCCACAACCGAAACAGCACCTCACATCAACCTCTTGTGTTCAATTGGTAAATCGTGTCCAGCAGGATAACAAATTGATGCCAAAGTCAATTAGAATCATTCGCAAGTAAATTCAACGATATTTCAATCCAAATAATAAGTGACTGCGCCTCAGTAATAGTGGGAGCATGCGGTTTAAACAATAACAAAGCATGTCCACCGCCCGTTTCTATAAAAAGCTGAGGAGCTGAGGGGTGGAGCTGGGAAAATTTTACCATTCTGAAATCCGTAGATAAAGCTATGCATGCAAGGGCAAACTCCTGAGGAAATTAAACTAGTAGTTTACACTATGTTTACAGGCTTTAGAGAGTTTGCATTTGTTCACTTTGTTTACAAACATTGGAGTAAAAGAAGCTGATAGGTTGTGTTTTGCTGTGGCACATTTGTCAAACGAAGTTTAAGTAATTTAGATACATGTAATAGCAATTTTCTTCAGGGTTTAATAATAATATAATACATGTATAGGTAAATAAATTAATGAAGCAACTCCTGATTTAGCGTTTAAGATTAATTGCTTGACAGTGGATTTCTCTACCGGTAATGGGATTAGGAGACGGACAATCAAAGGGTTTCAGGGTATACTGACAGGGTAATGATAGGAGCAGAACCTCTGTAATGTACACCGCACAAACACAATGTGACAACACCGAAAGAAATCAGATATCACATTAGTTTATTCAAAGTATTATTTTGACGGCTATGTATATACATAGAGCAAATGCGCAGACATGGTATGAATTGCGTGAGAAGTGATTAGTCACAGTGTTAGCACCACCAAGCGGTAATAAGAAACATTTAGATACTATGAACTTCTACCTCACGCAATTGTTTTTGTTGCATAAATAATATCATACGCGCAATATGCATGTTATTATTAGATTGTCCTACATTTATTAATTATAGGGAAGTGTATGTGGTGAATTGTACACAAAGATAGAAAAGAGCAGGTGTAAACGTTGAATCTATTTCTTAAATAAAACACTGTAAATCGCAGAGATTGACGTATTTATATTTCAATATTACAATTTCACAAGTTCGTTGAAATTGGGGAAAAAGCACGGATAGATGTGCAAATGCAATGAAAAACCCAAGAAATGTTAACCACTTACCAAGTGAAGTCCCCAACTACTCCCGTTCATCTAACAGGAGCGAAGCTGTGAGTCTCAACCAGCCTGAATAAAAAGGTACGTCTTGTTGTTTGTGGTTCAGAACCCCCCCTCCCGAATAAGAAGTAAATTCAGAGTAATCCCAATTTGCGTTCTGCTATCCAAAAAGTCCAGTAACTCCGTGTCAGTCTCTGACTGCTGCGCAGTCTTCTCAGGTCTCAGAACTGAAACTGGACACCACACGGTACCGCACAGCCGCGCTCCGCTCCACCTCACAGACAATACAAAAACAGAAACAACGCAAGGCAAGCGACGCGAACTAATACAACTTTGTTCTTACTGTACCGCGAAAAGGTATTACACAGGTTTGCAGCGTGTGCGGCTCTGCGTGTTGCTAGTTACACGTCTAGCTCTCTGTGATAGACATCGGTTTCTCATGAATGTTACTGAAAGAACAGTGCGCCCCCATTTAGTCGCGTTCGTTTATTCACACAGTGGATGAATTGGCAATGATTTTAGCGTCTCCGCTGCTGGAAGACGTGGCAGTCAACCGCACACAGCTGTCCTGCAGGTAACCTTTTAGACAGATAAAACAGGAAAAGGAAAGATATTGACCCATGAGATGACAATCCTTTTTCGTGAAAATGCAAAGAGAACCGTTTACGCATTTATTATATGTTCGTATACCATTCATTTTTGACAACAGTTTTGGCCAATTCAAACAGTTGAGAATTTGGATAATTAATACATGCTCCAAACGATCTTAGCAAAGGATTTAGACTACTCAAACTCCAAGATAGAAGGTTTATTAAGCACGAATAACATCAAAGTCTTATTTATTTTTTACTTTCTTTACAGCTATATTTTTTTAATTCACCACTAATGAGTGTTCTGGGACCCGTTTTGGCTACTCAGTTCTACTTTCAAAACCAGTGAACTAACCCGTGGACTACATCTTTACAGCGTTTTAAATGTGTGGTCAAATAATAGCCGACTTTTAAGTATCTTAGGTGGTAATAAGCACGACCAGTAATTAGAAGTAATTTTGCCTCTACAATTTTAATTATATGTCATGTTACCTGATGGTTTTGACCTTCAACAACAAGCTTGCTTAACACACATACAGAAGTATTTTCTTCTTGTAAACATGTGTACATGTAAAACGTCGTCTTCATAACAAGCAGCATTCAGATTTCAAACCACTCAGTTTATGATGAGAGCAATGATAAACTGCTAAGAGCTGTTCTTCTGCACACTGCATCACGGAGTGCCTGGATAAAGCACTTAGCCGGAGTATATTGGCAATATCCCACCTTCTCCCGAGATGATACAAGCTATTTTATTTTTTATAAAACACTTGTCAATGCAATTACAACAATAAAAAACGACAGTTGTCATACCTGTGGCATATGGTTGAGTGCTGGTGCCCCTACCAAAAATATGACTACGAACAAATTGAAAACAAAGGATGCTTGTATAATAGGTCTGGTTTTTCGCCCCTATGTTTTTCTGTATGCAGAAAAGGTTTAAAGTACATGTTTAAAGTACATGCATCTACCATGAGAAAGAGACTGCACAACTTTGATTTGCATGGGAGGTGTGCAAGGATGAAACCATGCTGTAAAAACAAAAACATCAGGGCTAAAGTTTGAAAGAGATCTAGACAAAGACCAAGACTTCTGCAACAATGGGCTTTGGACAGATTCATCCAAAATATGTTTATTTGGGCACAGAAGTTACAGAAGACATGTGTGGGGCAAACCAAAGACAGTATTTGAGCACAAGAACATCATACCAACTGTGAGGCATGGGGGTGGAAATGTCACGGTTTGGGGCTGCTTTGCTGCAGCAGGGGCGAGACAGCACACTATCATAAAATAGTGTGCTTGAGGGAAATGAAAGACAATCTGTCTGAAGACTGAAGCTAAAGCAGATGAGGACTATGCAACATGACTTTGCTTAAAAATGCATTATTTAGAATGAACATGTCAATAAGGAGAAATTCCAACACGCATGCAGTCCATCAACAAATGGGATGGAAATCATTCCATATATTTCTATTGCTGCTCTGTTCTCTCTTTAACACACATACATGAAAACCTCCCTTTTACTGCCCCCCCCCAGCTGTCTGCCACAGCTGCTGACATCCGGGAATGTTACTTCAACCAACAACCCTCTGCTAATTGTATAAAGTAAATAACTAATTTCACACAGTTTATTTCAACAGTCTTAAAATAATTGTAGGTATGTTTTAATTAATCCATGTTCTAACCGATACAACCAGCGCTAACATCAATGGTGGGGACTGAGCATGTTACTGTGTTGGGCATTAACACAATTTGTTAGGAGGCAGGGATGTCATTCTGTCTCATTTTTATGTTTTTCAGTTTCAGGAAGAGACTTTAATAAAAACAACAGCCGGGAGGCTTTCTATTGTTGGACAGGTGGTCTTAAGGCCGCACACAATATCGACTCTGCACAACCTACTACAACTTCTATCTGCGCGAGAGTACATTTACCCTTTCGGTTCTAGCAAAATCATCTCAAACTCAAGACAGTTCATTTAGGTTTGCACGGTTTACACTGGCTGGCCAATGCTAATTATGTTTTTTAATTAATCGGCTCAAATCGGAAGAGAGCAACAATTCTGCCAATTGTTGTCCTGGAGAGTTGCATTGCTTGTGTACATGTCTTATAAAGCTGTGGGCAGGAAGTTGGGTTTCAGTACTGTAGCAGTGTAGCAGTGTATGTTGGTATGTATTGGTGATTGAAGGTTTGACTAATTTCATTGACAACATTGCCAAATAGATTTTAGTTGTTCAGTAAAATATTTATATATTAAGTACATTATTCAGGCTTTAAACATGACATCATGTCCATAGAAGGCAAAGCAGTAGTAGTTCAATTTTAGATTAGGTATAACTTTAGCTATCTAGCTAAGACAACACATTTGAGACAGTTAACATCAGTTATATCTGACTGACTTGGCATTGATAACAGTACTGTATGTTTAATAATTCTTTACACATGATGATGCTGGCAACCTCGTTTTATACATAATATTAGCAATGTCATCATATTTACTAGCAGGAAATTGTAAATAGTAGACGATGGATAGGTTGTTCAAGTTTGAAACAAGATATTTCATTGTGTGTTATTAATCATTATTAATGTAATTTCTCTTTTCTGAGCAGTAAATGTTAATATTATGCCTGGTTAGTACTTCAGTTCACTACATATCTGTTTCAATAACTATGTTAGTGGTTACATGTCTCCAGACCCATCCCTCAAGTTTTTCTTTTTACTGAAATAGAGGCGACGTGACCATTTTATTATTGTTTCAGTTAAGGACTAAGCTTTAAATACACATTTGCCTCCGCATACAGAGCCCAGGGTATCATTGGGTAGGCTCCCTGTACCCACACATCTACATTTAAATCAGGAACATATTAAAACGAAAACCACCCACAATAGAGGATGAAGTAAAGCTAAGATTTACATTTCAAGTGGCTTTCCTACAGCCCTCTCTTTTGCTCTCTTTCTCCCTCGACACAGGAAGTGTGTGGGTAACCTTTTCCTCCCCTCTCTCCCAAGCAACGCACTGGGAGAGAACCTTCTTTGTTTGAATACGAAAACGCTTCAATCCAAAATGCCAAAGAGGTCAAAGAACTTTACCATACGTACAAGGTTGAGAATCACCAAAGAGTAGGTCATACAAGGTGTATGATATGATTGCAATTCATTTCCAGGAAATGACTGGATAGAGAGGAGCAAGGGTTCCTCGGTTTGACCCTATAAATGTCACTGGGACTTCTACTCATAGCAGTGTTCCCAAAAAAATTGTTACCATCATTTAGAACAAATAGTGATTTTAATTAATATTGAACCCTTCACAACATTTTTTAAAGCTTTGCACGATCGACACAAATGTACCTTGTATCAACTCCCCACTGTTTTTATTTTGTGTTCATCCGGTTCTACCCTAAACCCCAACCAAGCACCCTCAGGAGAGTGATCTCTACTTCGGCTTCAAGTGAGATTCATTAAGACAATGGTGGATCTTAACAGAGTCCTGTGTTAAATGGGACCACTGATGGATGGCTGTTAATGTATCAGTGCATGGAGGGGGGTTGAATCTCCCCCGGATTCACTTTGTGCGTTTCTCTTTAAATGCACATATTTTATCCTTATCTCCTTAAACCAAAAAACATACATTTATATATATATATATATATAAATGTATGTTTTTTGTATATATATATATGTAGGAATCTGTTTAATTAACTGGAGTTGCAGGGCAACCCAAACAAAAGATTGAGTCTGGGATATTATGTTGCTTTTCTCTGCTATCCATCCCTTTATCCTACATCTTTACCAGCCATCCCTTTTCTCTGCCATCCATCCATTCCCTTTGCCATCCATCCATTCTCTTTGCCATCCATTCCCATTACCATCCAACCCTACTCTCAGCCATCATTCACCAGGTCTAACTATGATTGCTGCTGTAAAGGGAGTCATTGGCGAGTGTGTGTGTGTGTGTGTTCATGAGCACCTCTCTTTGCCCATCCAATTCCAAAACTCCTTCCAAAAACCAACAATCCATCTATCATTTTTCAAAACTGTAACACCAATGCTGATCAGCTCACACACACGCTTTCTCTCGCACACAAACACACACAGAGATTATACTGTAGCAGTTGCAGTAAATCAATCACCTTAGCAAGACTGTCTTCAGTGGGTGTGTGTGTGTGTGGGGACCCAGGGTCAGTAAAGATGGGTGAAAAGGGTGAAGGAGTCAGTCACATATAGTTCCCTGAAGGAAGAGTAAAGTAGAGGACTGATGGAGGGAGGAGTTGTGGCCAATTGTGAATCTTGGCAGTAATCATTCATCCTACTTCTTTACCTGCGTTGACCAAATGAGCCATCCCACACTGCACTGGGGCCAAGGCCAGGTGATTTTTCAGGCTTAGCCAGCCTCGCCTTTGCCCCAGCGCACGGGGGGAGACCCCGCAACGTTGGAACTCCTGTGTCCATTGTAACGGTTACTGCACCCGTCCAGATGAAGAAGGATTGGATCAATGATGTCATAAACGTCAAGGTTCTCCATGAGGTATTTGTGCTGTGGGAGACGGAAGGGGAAATGATTGAAAGTCTCCCTGGTCCATGTCTAGTGCTGAACCGTCATATACAAATGACGAGCAATCTACCACGTCACCAAATACGCCACTCTAGAAAGCTAGTTCTCAATGAACATTCCATGCCAAACTGTGGTGTGGTAGATATTTTGTACACGTATCGTCACCTAGTACCTTCTTGTCTCTTTCAGTATTATTTCTCAACCTAACCCAAGCTTGTCCTCAGCACAGGGCATTGGCTTGGTCTGATGTGTGTGTATACATGCACGTGTGTGTGTGCGCGCGCATCCATCTGCCCTGTATTTGGCCCCTGTCTTTCTTCATGGCTTCAAGAAATGTGATGAAGTAGATCCGTGCCATCTTCAAGCCCAGCAGCCACAGAATGAATGGACAAGACAGAGACGGAGATAATGAAATGCACCGCTTAGTCCGGAGGGTCATCTTTCTCCACTCTGCTGATATTCTGGCTGGCTAGATCCCTCACTGTCCTCCCCTGCTTACGCCATGATGGATTGGAACCAGAATAAGGCCGATACTTTGAGTTTTTGAGGAGTGTTGCTTTTTTCTTCTTCCATCCCAGGGATGTGAAGTGAAGCGGAAAAGTTAAGAGTGGCAGAGATTAACTTCGTGAAATTCAATCATGGAGTGGCGGCCCGAGGAGGTGGAAGGTCCCCGTCCACAGACAGCCGTTAAATTACACCAAATTAATGAATGTCACAAACGACGACGGCTGAAAATTGTAGAGTGGAATGATCTGCCGCTATCCCACGAGAAGGGACCGGTCCACAGCAATAAGTAAAAATATAGGACAAAAACGTCGGACCACTTTTAGCATTAACAAAGGAGTTTCTTGCTTATGTAAATCCCAAGGCGTAAACAAATACACTCCTTAAAGAAACGTGGGCAACAGGTAATCACCACAGTACAACACAAGTCAATTAACGTTCAGGGATCTGTCCAGTTAGGAAGCAAACGCGATCGTGAATCCATGACACCTGCCGTCATCGGTGAGCCTCCAGCGGACTACTAGTGTGCATGTTCCCGACCAAACGTTCAGAATCAAACCGACATGAGGGGGGCATGAGGGCCCGGCGTCCTCTAGGGGGACCTGTGCTCACAGCCCAGCACCCCTTTCGTACTAAGCCTAAGGTGGATACACTCCATAAGTGGCTCTGTATAAGCATTTCTTGAAGCTATATAATTGTGGACAGATGCACACAATGAACACAACTCCAGCAGGATGGTGAACACATGCAAATACCAACACACATTCATGTACCCATAATGAGTGATGATGAGCTGCGTGTGTGTGTGTGTGTGTGTGTGTATTTCAACCTGGATGCACAAAAATCAAGATTGGGGGTCTCGCTTCTCAAAAGCTTTGGCTACTTTTTTGAAACAATCTTAACATTCTCTAAACTTTAAGTGCAATCATCAGAACTATTTCAAGGGACATCACAACTCGATGGCATGTCTGCAAAATGTTGTAACTCACCAAAAACATAATTCATGCTTCAAAACTAAGTATTTGTGTCAGTAAATTGCACAGTGCTACCAAAATAATGTTTGAGCAAAACCGGTCAAAATATTTCACCAAGGAAGTCAACACTGGAAATGTTTGTAATATATACATCTCAGTTGTGTTCCACTTTTTTGTTGACACTGAATGCTTATTGTACTACTCAAGAATGTCAGTTTTTGTCGAGCTGAATGCTATTGTGAATTACACTTTTTTTAGAAACCTGTTTTAACAGTAAGTAAACAGAAAACTCTTTACATGTCAATTTGTACACTGGGGGGACATTTCTTTGCGATTCCTATTTCACTACTATGTCACCTGGCAAGTAAATTGTCACTTTAGCAGACATCACAAACATCCCATGTCAAAGATATTTGTGGGAAAGATGTTGATAATTGAATGGATATTTTTGCATGTAATGGCTCACACAACGTAAGAATGTAAAAGACTTGAGAAGAGTATGGCAATTTCGCTGAGAATCAACTTGACCGTTTTTAACAGCAAGCTACAGTATGTGCATGTGTAGATATTGTGTCTATTTTAGACTATTCTACCTAGTCTTCTGCACCCGTGACAAAACACATGCAATTTGCCTAAACGAATAACACATTTTAATCTGGTGTGAGCAAGAATTTCAGTGATTTCAGAATAGAGTCAAAGTGATTGAGGAAAAGCTGTAAAAATCTACATTACTATGTTCTGGTGCACTGCTGAGTACTTTTTACATCATGGACTGATGGACACATTACTGTAGCTGTCAATGTGTGCTACAAAGAAGGAAGAAAGTGAGTGATTTATGTTACAATTTTGTCTTGGATCAGCAACAGGTTTTTGGTGTAGTTGTTGTGGAAAATCCTCTTTTTTGTGGTAAATGTACTGCAACAGTCCTTCATGGTCCTTCTAAGTTCTTGTCACATTCATAAAATATCTCATTTATCTTTTGTCACACCGATAACAAAATACAAGCGCAGAATAAAAAGGGACAACGATAAAACATATAAAATTCATAAAGAAATGAATGACGTCATGGTCGTCAGAGGTATTATCATCTTTTAGATTTAAAGTCGCCTTCACGTTATTTTTATAACAGCCTATCACTCATAAGAACAAGTATTGGCCATAAACATCCACGTGCATGAATATTGGAATCTCATGCACACACAAATCACACAGCAATACAACACACTTGCGTGAAAACGTACACACTTGTGTGTGTGTGTATATATATATTCAGACAGACACACACACACACACACACACACAGACAGAGTCACACACACATCATTGCATTGGGTCTCCAGCAGGGCGAGCGGCAGGACGTTTCAACTTGCTGCCCATTCTTCTCCCAACCAAACCCTGCTTTGTTGACAAGCAAATGTGTGCCCAGATAATTGGTTTTAGCTTCACGCCTGACAAATTCATTCATTTAAATCACTAGCAGTGATCTGCTTGGGGTCAGATGGAGAGGGAGAAACGGGGAGCAACTGAAAACCCCAAAGTCAAAACCAGTGTAATGTAACTGCTTTTCTTCCTCAAAGCCAAAAGTATATTATATCTGTCTGATGTTGTCTACTTTGATAATGTCAAGTTGAGATGGACATAAAAACAGTCATAAATCAGCTATGTTGTCTTGACATGACAGAACTGGACCGGTCTTAATAACATCTAGTAACATCTATCACAGACACAAAACGGTAATGTTTACAGGCAGCAGGCATTTAGTTCATAGACAGACAAGAGACTACAGGTTAACTTAGTTGGTGTGTTTTCCACAGAGTGTCGATCCTGTATAAATGTGAAAGAGCCCCACAACAGGATGGGTCATCACAGCCTTTTAATGAGGGCACCAACCAAGGGAATCAATTTGAAATGGAGAAATGGATGAAAAGTGTCATGTCCTGGATGCGCGCCCCTAGCCATCTCTATGCTTTGGGGCTCCCATTCAGGGCATGGCACATGGAGAGGCCTCTAGCCATCTCCATGCCATTGTGGGCTCCCCAGTCAGAGCAGCTGCATTCAGTTGACTCTGATTGGGGAGCCTACTTAGGTTCATTTTCTAGCCACACCCGGTGTGGTTTATTGTTTGTGAATGTCTCAACAGCTCACG
>JACXGK010007843.1:0-24085 GCA_016801125.1 Novumbra hubbsi
ACCCCCCCCCCCCCCCTCCACCCCCCAATTGTATGAAAGACAAACAGTCCTTGATGAGAAATGATCTATGTTTTAACTGATCTTTCCAATTTACAGAACTCTAGACATCAAAGCAATGAGCCATGGCTTTTACCCTCCGGCGGATCTTCTGTGTGAGCAAAGGATAGAAGAGTCAATAGTAACATACCTGCATAAGACAGCAGCCCTCGCCTTTGGCACTGACAAACAGCCCTGTGGGAATACTAGGGATCTGCAAGGGGGGGAAGGGGGGTTAAGAGAGTGGGTGAGAGAGACACTGATCAAGTGAATTAATTCTGTAGACTCACGTAGTGGCAGTCACATATCCTGGCTGCTAACCAGCACAGCAAAATTACCCCCAATTAAACTGCCACAGCTAATTACCGCAAAACATTACATGCCTGGTTAAAGGAACAAAAGTTCAAATCCTCACCTGAGCTTCTCCCTCTCTGTGACTGATAGACTTGGGAGTTAAATAGACATGTAGACACACACACTGGTGCATTTCATTGGAAAGGCAATGTATTGGTTACATAGAGACTCCTGAACTAATTTATTTCACGGATGCTATTTAAGGTACATCATTAAATAATTGAATCTGTGTAACTTTGGTTTCCACATGCATGCTTGGTCCGGCTTCACTACTTGAGCACCTTTAGAGATACACATGTAGAATTCCCTCCTCCAATTTAAATTGTAACCATTACAGCAAAGAAGATCGAGTGAACCTCAGATCAGAGTCTAGAGGCAACATGATCCTACTCCTTACCGAGGCACTCTGCAGGATCTTTTGGTTGTCACGATGTAGTTCAAAGCTCTCCTGAAAGTCCAGGTTGGTGGAGGCCAAAGAGATGGTAAGGTTGACGCCTCCCACGTACGATAGAATGGCATACTCTGACAAGGCCTGAAGAGCTACACACGTGTCCTAGAACGGGATGGGAGATTTCAGACCCTGTCTTAGTGAGACAGTTTGCTGCTGTAAATGACTGTAGATTGATTAGTATACCAAAATGTTGGTGTGTAACCTGGTGAAACACGTAAAATAAAGCACACAAAGAAATATGGGAGCTTTGGACTAAGAGGCCGTGAGGGTCTGATCCTCCAGGGGGTTTGAGAGGGATACCTGTGTTGAGGAGAAGCCCCCGAGGGAGTTCCTCTGCTGGGAGAGCCACTTGACCACGGGCAGGGCGGAGGCTACATCACCCAGCAGGGTGTAGGTCAGCAGGCTGTATGCCGTCATCTCCACCTCAGCCGACACCACTGAGACAAGGAGGTGACGATCACAATGCAAACACTAGACGGTCCCAAGACATTCACAATAACACTTAAAGTGAGGCTCTGACAGCAGCAGGTCAGGCAGTGTGTGTGTGTGTGTGTGTACCTGACTGAGTAAGGCCGTCACTGAAGCCCATGAAGGTGTCCTCATCTGTGACCGTGCTGCCTGTCAGACTCCAGTGGGTGAATCCATCTGATCGAAGACAGAACAGCGAGTCATGACAACAGACAAGAAGGCGGGACTGTGAGAATGTCCTAGCACTTTGGTGCATTATTTGAATATGTAGGCAACGGAACTGTCCGGCACCTTGCGTGATAGCCATGTGGTTGAGGCGTCTGAGAGCGAGCGGAGCGTAGGGGCTGCGTAACAGGGCCAGGGTGTAGGCAGACAGGGCTGTGGTGTACGGGTCATCAGCTGAGTAGGTGTTGCTCTCTAGAAAACCCTTTGCCTTGCTCACAGCCATTTTCTCCTCCTGGGAAAGAGTGCATTTATAAACATAAATACAAAAGTGTGCACACAGAAAAAACTTTAAGACGAGAAATGCCTTACAAGAAACGCCCTACTGCATCCTTATTCATCTTCATACAAATTTTAAGTTAAGAAGAACTGTTAGTTTCTAAATCTTGCACCCCAACTGAGATGTGAGGTTTATCAAAAGGCTAATAAAAACTACCTTAATTATTTCTTTTCTTTTTTCTTTTCAGATGTCCCCCTTTCCTGAACACCCTTTCTCTTTCCTGATGAAAGATGAGAGACCTCAACAGCCACTTTAATCTGTTCAGTCATCTTTTATTCAACTGAATTGGTAAGGAGTTCTGCTATGATTCTTTCTCTGTTGGTGTCAGTTCTACAGGCCCAATTCCCTGGACAAAGCCTTATGATGGATTGAGAAAAGGAGAACTGGAGAATAATAAACAGGTTTGGGAGATGGACGGCACCCAATAGTAAAAAAAAACATTATTGTGAATTAAAAATATATGGGGTTTTACATTGGTATTGGAAACGTAGTTTAGGACTAAGTGTATACATTACACATAAACAACAATATTATTTTTAGCAACCTGGCTTTAGCAGACCTCATGAGGAGATTTTAGTTTTGTGTAGATTTATGTATGGAGAGGACATACATACATAACATCCATTTATACTTCCTATAAATGGATGTCATGTGTTCTCTATGTCCAGCATGTGAATGTTTCTTCAGCTAGTTCTGTATGTCTTTCTGCTAGTTCTGCTGTTCGGTTTCTTTCTGAATGCTTGATAGGATAAAACAATACCTCAGGAAGGCCTCTAGGTTTTCTCATTGTATAATCTTAATTAATAACTTGCTTGAATCAGAATCAGCTTAATTACCTACTTATTTATTAAGTAGGTTTGCCCATACAAGCTATGGTGCATGACAGGGAAACATTTACATAGCACTGGAGGTTAATTGTTTTTGCTTGCTCTTTGGGGTTTTATGGGTATATGTATGAGCACTTTGTTACAAATGCTAGGCTAAAAAGTGCCTTAACCATTTGTAGGACCTTCCTCTGACACAGCCTAGTGTAGAAATCTTAAAACACCGGGGGTCGGTTTTGCCGAAAAAGATTGAGCCGTGGAAAACTCCATTAAGGCTTGTTTTTTTTAGACTAGGCTTTATCTGTGTCAGTGAAACTAGCCCAGGGAGTTAAGCCCAGGCGATGATCTTGGCTGTTTGCTTCACCCTCTAACGTGCCATACAATCGAGCAGAGCAGTTGCCATAGCAAGCAGGAACGCAGGGTTTCAAGATGCTCTCAGTGATGCAGCTGTAGAACTGTTTGAGAATCTAGAGGATCTTTTTAGCCTCCTATTATGGGAGTGGTTGTGGCACACTCTTCTCTGCAATTACTGTGTGTGTGGATCACATTCATGTGTTGGTGACACCCAAGGAACTTGAAGCTGTCCATCTCTCCAGTTCATCCCCGACCAAGTGGATGGGAGCTTTCCTCGCCTCATCCTTTTCTTGTAATCCACAATCAGATCATTGTGATCAGGCCTGCCACTGCTGCGTTGTCAACTAACTTGTTGATGGTGCAGGTTTGTGTTGTTGAGATGTTGTGCACTGCCACAGATGTGGGTGAACACAGAGTACAGGTCCATGACAAGGTCCCTGATGCGAATATGTAAGTAGTCACAGCGGGAGAGTCAAAGTCAACACATTCATTAAGCCAGTGACTCATCAATGTTATTGGATGGAATGCTGTCCCTGAGTGTACATTTTCTATTGGCTGTACAGTTCCGTGAGTTGAACCCTCCTATGCCTCTAAGGCGTCAGTGCCATTAATCCATACGTTGGAGCGGCTAGAAATGTTTTCAACCTTTTCCGGAGTTTTCTTTCAGATTATTTTAACCAATGATAACCTTTCACAAGAGCAAGCATGACATAATAATAATGAAGTAATAACATGTTTAACTGCCAGTATGTCCATTGGAGTTGCAGCAATGCCCACTGAAATAAATTCAACAGGTCGTCGGGCACATTGTCAGGAGTTCAGCAACCGGGTTAAATCCCAGGGAGGTACGCAGACACAGAAATATGGCCACGGTGTGTAAAGTTTCACAGGCATTGTTGTCTCTGCATGTCCTCCTCATAAATCTTTTGATTTAGTAAACCACAGATTAGATATTAGATTATCACCACAGATGCAGTCAGCCACGGATTAGATATTAGATTATCACCATCTATGCAGTCAGTCATGGATTAAATATTAGATTATCACCACAGATGCAGTCTGCCAAGGATTAGATTTTAGATTATCACCACCAATGCCGTCAGCCACAGATTAGATATTAGATTAACACCACTGATGCAGTCAGCCACAAATGAGATATTAGATTATCACCACTGGGGCGTAACTAAAGGTGGGCCTGTTGCCAGGACGTCTATCTTTCCTACTGATTGGAATGTACTGAGCAAACACACATTCATGTACCCATGTGCGTCAGCACACACCCACACACCCACTTTAAATACTTTATTTCATGGCACAAACAACATTTAAAAAATGTATGTATATGTATGTTTTTTATAACACAGTTATAACACGAGATTTAAACATCATTAGTTTAACCATGTACTTGATTTGGCAACGTAGCAATAGAAATACCCATTTCTCCCTCTGTCCTCATTATCATATATCTAGGTGAGTGTGTGCTGTATTTGTAGCAGCCTATTATCAGTTATGAGCCTATCAACAGACTATGGCCGGTGAGGCTGTTTAAGTGTTCCCGGCAGTTAGATTTAAACGCACATATAAATGTCAGGTTAGCATGTGCCTAGAAAGAATTTGCTAATTAATGCAAATGTGGTGGTGAGGGTGTTTGATGGGAGAGGTCATGTTACGACCAGTGATCCTCATACCTCCGTAGTAATTCCTGTCTCCAGGAGGGCTGCAACCACGTACGCCGTCAATGAGATCTTTCCATGGATTCCTCCCTTTAGAGAGTTAATAACACCGGTTAATGATGTGTATAAAACACAAACTTACATACATAGGTGCACAATTTCTGGAAAGTGAGCAAATCATTCGAATGGAACACCACCCCCTAAGTTATTACACCCATTGGTCCCATAATGGACAAAATGGAAATGTGTGGTGCTTTTCATAACCGTTCTGTCTTAACTGGCTACCTTTTTAAACACATAGTGTCTGAGAATTCCTCCAAAAAGGAGCTTATTTCATTTATTATGGAACAACTGGCACATTACATTTGCTTTCAACAAGGCAGATAGAACATAAAGATACAAAGACATACTATGGAAGTAATTCAGATAACTGCTTTAACTTTTCTTTCTAGTTTCAACAATCTGCAATGTAATTGTTTGCTGGTAGCACTGATAGCAGTTTTCTGATCGTGGCAATTTTATCTCTCTCTCTGTAACAAATGGTAAACCCCAGGGGTCAGTTTTGGGACTTGTTTTGTCAACATTGTAGCTGACACACTTTTAAAAGCAACTTATATACATTATTGGCATAATTACTTTATCTATAGGACTACAATTTTTACATGGGCAACGAGAGACAATCTATGAGCCAATTGAAATCTGGGGATGATTTAGTAGCCATTGTAATATGAGAGCCAGATTGTAGCAGTGGGACTAACAGATTCATTTCACATTTACATTTTATCCCTAATCTTTTGATGAGGATCTTTGGTGACCCTTCAATCTCATAGACCTCACATGGGAACTTTATCCATTCCATATATTGAATTTAATCCCATAACTAGCACAACGGAATGCCCTTGTCAACTAATCATCAAGCCCCTTGATGCTGGATTCAGCTGAGCTAGTTCTGGGCAAAAACTGAATTGTGAGACATCTGGGAATACCCAGAAGAAGTTTGAGAACCATTGTTCTTGATGGCACCCTGCACAGGGCAATTTCCCTTTAATTACCTAGTGCATCAAGATTTTGGATTGAACCAGAGGGAAGAGTGCCCCCTACTGGGCTCTAAAACTGCCTCCAGCAGCATCTGGTCTCCTATCTTGGGGCCAACCAGGACTGACCCTGCTTAGCTTCAGAGGCCAGCCAGAAGTGGGATTTAGGATGCTATGCTACTGCTTTAATATGAATTCATAACAGTGTACAATTATCCATTCAATCCTGTGATATTCATGTCTACAATACAGTTATGTATGCAAAAGCATCATATATATTGGCCAAGATAATTTAGAGCTGCCACCAAGTTCACATCTCATTGAGCAAGTACTCACCAATCTAAGCATTTGGATTCACAAAGGTCTAACAAGTATGAATTCTGAATCTGGGTCTGTAGTAACCTTAGTAGCCATGCTAAAGTAACACATTAGTGGAATTGCCTCCCATACCCCTTGTGTCTTCATTCCAGGATGCCACTTGGGCAGTTTACGACCCAGATGATAGAAGTTAGTGTTGAGTGAGAGTTCACTGTTATGATTGTTTGAAAAGATTTTGTGGTGTTGACATTGAAATATTGAAATTATAACACTGTAACATTTCCTGTTGAAAGAGGGATATTTGGGAATGGCTGTACAGTATTACATATTATTACATAGTATACAGTATGAGTAAAATAAATTAAAAAGAACAGACCTGCAGGTCTTTATTGAGGATGCGCCCCATGGCAGGGAAAGATCCTTCCTCTCTTTGGTGGTTGATGAGCCACACCTTGGCAGTACGTAGCTCCTCTGGGTCAATGAAAATGAACCCACGAGACTGAGCAAAGGATTTCAACACAAACGCTGTCAGCCTTGAGAAAAGATACAGAGAGAGAGTTATTGGATCTCTTTCAAGCATTTGCTGACATATCTTACATAAAGTACTTCTTAAACTCCACATTAGTGTTTACACAAACAACTTGAATATGGTGAAATATTCCCAAACAAGTCACACTCTATAAATCTCTCAACAGCAACAACATCGGGTTTGATGGTTGCCAGTTATGCTCACAAATTTCAAACGACATCAAAATCCTGTCAGATACAAACAGACCAACTAAAAGAGGGCAGGGTAGAGAAAGCAGTTGCATATAAGAAAGTAGAAGATGGGGTGGACAAAGTGGAAATTGCCACCACAGGACACAACAGCTGCTCTCTCTCAATGAAGAGGAATTTCGCAAGGTTAAATCAAGTATGTTTCTGCATGTCGGAAATATCCAGCCTGTTACCTGCAATAACGTGTCAATCTGGTACAAAAATGCTTAACATAATGAATGCAGACAGAGATAGACAAATAAACACACACACAGACAGATATACCAACTCAAAGACAGACTGACATACACGTATACAGTTTTTATTATATTTGGCCAACATGGGTTTGGGGGGGCAGGAAGGAAGACGCCTCTGCTCTCAAAAATGTATATCAACACATGACTGCTGTTTGTTGGACAATACCAGTGTATAGACCAAAACTACTGGAACAATGGGCTGTGGACAGATGAGTCAAAAGTAGAGTTTCTTGGATGCAATGCCAGACACCCATACTGCCTTCAAACAGAAGAATCGCATACCAACTGTAAAGCATGAAGGCAGAGGCTTTATGGTTTGGGGCTGCTTTGCTGCCTTAGGACCAGGCCAAATTGCCATCATTGAGTCAACCATGAATCTCACATTGTACCCGAGATTTCTTGAGAATAGTGTGAGGCCATCATCAAAAGGTTTTACCTTTACTTGCAATAGAACTATAATTGAAAACATACAACCAAAGCTGGTAACCCTCATCTTTCGGAGCCAACAGAATGCCTCAAAAAGCAGAGGGTTACAGTATGGCCATTTACGTACAAAAAGAACCATACAAGGGACTATGTTAACTTTTTCATATGACAAATTCTTCACAGAGATTTATTGCAAATGCAGGGAGAGTTAAGCACCATGTTGATGATGAATGTTCTTTGGAATACAATGCATTCACCTAAGCATTATGTAATTGAGCTAGGCATCAAAAGAGTTATCATTCTCTTTACTTAAGCATTATGTTTGTCCTGTCAATGTTATCACTTAAGTGCCATGTCTGTTCAAACAATGTATTAACGAATGTTCCATTCGCAAAATGTCATGTCCCTACCCACCAACTAATGCAATGTAGTAAGGTGTCCTCCTTGGAGATGGATTTTGATCTGGAGGTTGTAATCTGGAAGGATTAACAGAGGACCTACAAAAAAGGTCAGTGATGGCAGGCGTACCTGGCCAAGCTAATAACTACATATGCTTACATAAACAACTGCCCTCAGTGAATCCGGCACATTCAAGCCAAAACTCTTTAACTACAGACCAACAGTCCATTACAGCATCCTCCATAAAGCAGTCAACTACTTACCATAAAACAGGGAAATAAATAGATAAAATGCTTTTTTCCAAAACTTATATTTGGGATGTAATGTAACTCAAGGAACCTATTCGAGAGTAAAAAAGGTCCTAAAAGTTATATCTCCCCAAGGAAAGAGCAAGGATGGAGCCATAAGCCAGCAGGAATGTTGACGATGTTAAGTAATACTGTGTCAACTGCCAACTGGAGAGTGGTGCTGGCTAGGGTGAAGATTTAGTGGGCAAGAAAACACAACAGACAGGGCTGATTCCTCCACTCTGTCCCTCGCCCTGAGTAATGTTTTTAAGGTTGTTTAGGAAGTAGGCACAAGCAGAAGGGAGATTCCAAAAACAGGTAGGTTTAATCCAAGAAGCACTTGAACAGCGTACTCAACGCTAACCTGAACTCACAGCCAGGCAACCAGACCCCACACTGGAGGCCTCCACACGGGGCCATGAACAAGGAACACGCTACAGTGCCACATACAGCAACATTAACCAACAATGACCTGAACGAACGACAGAACTAAATACAGGGACACACAACCGGTGGGAACAGCCACCGTTGAACAATATGGACGAAGTAACTAACAAGGACAGGAAGGGCATGACTCTGAGAAGCCAAGAAACCAACAAAACCAACACTAAAAAAGGGTCTGGAAGGATCCCGTCAGGCTGGAATCTTTCCACCCTCATTCCACTTCTCCGGTAAAGCAGTTTAGGCAGGTGGTTGACATGTTGTATATGATACCACATCAGGGATATTGGATCCTGGAATGTCAATCAAAGGTTTCATAATTGTCTACAGGAACAAAAAACTTGACAAAAGAGTGTGGTGTTAACAACGCCTACATGGTTACATACTGTACGTAGGTGCAGGTGTAATAACTGATTTTGTTTTTTGTAAAATAGTAATAAAAAAAGGGGTACATACAAAAAGTAATGTATATGTATAAATGCCTCAAAGGCAGTTGGTGCAGTCATTTTTAGCTTGAATTAGTGACAGTGCTATTTAATTGGTCAAACCACAAAAGAGCAAACATCCTGAATGCACACAAGCTTTAACGCAGCAATGCTTGTGAGAGGGAAGAGAAATGGCTACCATGTTGACGAACACGCAGATAACAACAGTTCTTCTTTATAACATGTAAACACATCTAGCAATCAAACAGCACATTCTTGCTACAATCCCCCTTGTCTGTCATGTGCCTGATTTGCATTGGAATGGATACACTTAGTTGAACACAACACAATTATGCTAGTTCCCTCTGCTAACTGGTCCATTCCAGGCTCACTGCCAGATCAATCTCCTTCAAAGAAAAATGCAATGCCAGCCTCAACATGTCCCGTGTGTATCTAAGCAGGCACCACTAACAGCCCTTCCAACAGGCTGCATATTCACCTCAGGCCAGAGTATTTAAGCAGGCTACAGGGTTTGAGGGAGTGGAGGGTGATGGTGACCATCAGCAGCAGCATGTGTCTCTCATTGGAAACCAGACGGAGGCAGGTATGTGAGCGATGCCGGAAGCAGCGCTGCCAAGTCCGGTCCAGGGCCACAACGCCCCCACCTCGGCAAAAACATCTTGACACAACACCGCGGAAAACACATAGAGAAACACATCGGGAAACATCTGCCTGAGAGGCAGGTAATAAATATTGATGAGAGCCAGCCCATCTCCAACCAGTTCTTCCTGATCATTAGAGGAATGTGCTTTCACCCACACGGACTGACAACAGTAAAACAGAGTAATGTAGTGTGGTGCTAAGGTCCTTGGCATCACCCAGGCCCAACATTAGCGGATGAAGACATAAGTGCCGGTGTCATTATGTACAATCTTTTCATTAAGCCAGGCAATTTCCGCTGAGATTTTTTTACATTTTTACAACCTGGAATACATTAACACTGCATTAGGACTGTTGTAAACCTGCCCATAAATGACCTGCACTAATAAATAACGCTGGAGGCAAAATTATAGGTAGGTTGTTCTGACAAATAAACACTAAGCTGATAGACTTAATACATTTGATGCTTTGCTTTAGACCTAAATAAGGTTCAACATTGGGTCCTGCCATTCAACGTTACAGTTCATATCTTCTTAATATCCTATTCCTGCATATGATGGTTTCAAGTGTTTCTCTTGGAATAAATGTTATGACCAATTACACGGGAGTAGTGATTCAATTACTTTGGACAAGGCATGCCTTAGTTTCAGTTTATAGGTGGAAAGGCAAAACACTTTTTTTGTGTTAACTGAGACTGAACCCTTGTAAGTAGTCCCCCCTGGGCTACTTACTAAAGTGCTGTTTCGCCCATGGGGCCAAAACAACTAGAGGCCATTCTGTTCAGTGAGCTTAAACCTCTTTACCAGCACACACTGACTGGAGCCCCATAGCTGCCAGGGGGAAGCAATTAGGAGTTTATGTATGTTTTTTCCTGAGTTTATTGAACCTACTGTTTCACAGTCTGAGCTCTAGTAAAATATAATGATTCCCGTCACAGCTAATAAATCACCCTGAAGGTAAACAATCGGATTGAGTGTGCAAGTGGAATATTGGAGCGTCTTACGAGCTCCGCATTCACCATTTCAAATATTATGAGATGGTCATGGCCACACGCTTGCCCCCAGGGATGCATAAACATTCAGTTGAATACAGGAACAGGACATGAATGTTGACCATGCATCTGCAAGTTACTGATAGTAGTCCATTGTTTCAGCCGTCAACCCCCAGGCAAGGGTAAGAGATAGTGTGTGTGTGGCCCCCACGTGCCGGTATGCACTACGGACAAAGCCTGGGCAGGCTCCTGATGAGATGCTTTCCTGGGAGATCTCCTCCAAGACCTGGATCAGGGCATCAGTGAGCTCTGGGACAGGCTGTGGCACAACTTGGTGGTGTCGGATGCACCGATACACAACGTCCCAGAGGTTCTCAATTGGATTCAGGTCTGGGGAATGTGAAGGCCAGTCAATGGCATCAATGCCTTCATCATCCAGGAACTGCCTACATGCTTTGGCTACATGAGGACACGCATTGTCCACCACGCCGTCTCCAGACACATCTGTCACATGCTCAGAGTGAACCTGCTCTCATCTGTGAAGAAAACGGTGCGCCAATGGCGGACCTGTTTTCTTCACAGATGAGAGCAGGTTCACGGGCGAATGCCAATTAAGCAGCACAGTGCTGGGCCCTCATGCCACCACTTTCATGGTATAATTCGATGACTACACGTTCCCTTCAGTTGCTGAGCAGTTTATATACCATAGGGAGGCCGCAGAAGTAAACCTAGGTTAAAAAAAAGGTAGATCCTCACTAAAGGATCATCACACTACTGTAAGTAAACAGAGAATAACTGACCACATGCTTCCTGAGGAGTCCCTCTCTCCAAAGGCACTGTAGGATCCATCCTGGCGCTTATAGGTCAGCTGTCTCTGGTAGCCTGGTGAAGAGGCCGGAGAAATGGGTTTATAGGGATCACTTCTAGGAGTGCCTGAGCTGCCGCATTACCTACATGCATGCACTCATTTCTATGGGAGACATGCAGGGACATCTGACGGAGCCCACGACAGGTCCAATGCCACTGGAAAATGTCAAGCCATCCAATGGTTCACCTTGCAGTAGGTAGTCTGTGGCCTCAGCCTCCACCTCGCTGCTGAGCTGTCTGGTCTTCTGCAGGTACTTCAAGACAAAGACGTTGGGGGCAAAGTGGATCATGTTCTGCTCTCCACAGCCAAAGGGCAGTCGCAGCAGCCTGTCCAGGTTGTTGAGAGTGGGGCCCATCACATCGCCTGACACATCCCAAAACACAGCACGGAAACAGGTCAGCAAGCCCGCCGAGGCATCCCACATGTAGTAGTTTTAATGAGACATGATCACGGTTGCTACACATTAAGGTATGGCAGCCTCAAATGAGGTATTCGAGCCAGTAGTTGGCTACCCTTTGTGTGGACATCGCCACTCAAAACATGCATTTTGAATTTAGAATAAATATTGGCTGCAAGAGAAGCAAGAGAAAAGGGGGTAGCTCTACTGTAAACAAACTTCCAGGCCGTGTGATGTGATTTGAGCAACAGGAAGGCTCTACAAAGTGATAACAGACAACAGACCTACTATTTAGCTCAACAGAATGTAGCTAGATTGGCTGGTAATCGTGCTTGTAAATGCTTTGCCAAATCAAATATTTGAATTGCCCCAAAAACACGTCTTCCGACAGTGCTTTTAGATCTCCCTTGATTTATTTTTGTGGACACAAATATTTAATTTAGCCATCTGACTGAAGTAGCGTACTATATACATTTGATCCCTCCTTTATTAAAAGAGTGAATCATTCATTTTATGAATTAATTTGGGAATAACAGCTTGAGAAACAAATTTCAAGTCAAGACGGTTGGTTACACAGTATCATCAGAGAGATCAGTATATATTCAGAGGGAAAACTATTTTTTATCTTTAAGCTGCTAGACCACGAGATAAGTTTCCAGACCTCGCTCTCAGGGAAAAATACTTGTTTAGGCTATGAGGCTATACTATTGTTCATTAACACCATCTGCTCCAAAATGTGTTCACTGAACATATTTCAAAGCAACATTGGCGTAGGTTACTATAAGAATTATGAAAATGTACGCATTTGAAAAGTTTGGTCAGGATCAGAATGTCTGCTAATTGACTTGTTCGGCAGACTAAAGAAAGGACGCACAAGCCACTCCTAGCCCCACTGAGCTACTAGCATGCCTCCTCACCTATCATGGAGGCAGTGGCGGTCTCAGAGCCAGGCACCACATTGTGAGGGACGCCCAGGGTGAAGGCCTCGTTGTGGTTCTCATCCGAGTCCTCCTTCCTCCAGATCTTAAACTCCCCCACTGAGCCCCAGCCCGTGGAAAACCCAATGTGACGCACCTGGCCAGGGAGGATGCCGGACCACTGCAGAATCATCGACTCATTGGACGGCTGCAAGCCGTGTCCCACCTTTCAGAGAAACATTTCATTAGAGGTTTTTGACTGAAGTAAAACAGTGAACTTCGTCCCTAACTAGTGATACAGGGTCAGAAATATTTTACAGAAATTATCATTAGGATTGGGAGTATGGTATGTGATTTGATATCTGTGGCACCTTCATTAAAGAACCTGATCCATTCATTTTTGAATAAAAGTGCCTTCAGACTGTATACATTGTGTTTACCCTCTCCCAATTTCTTTTTGTTATAGACATTATTTATAATAAATGATGTAATTAAAGCATTGAAAGTTCCCAGGTTCTCCTGTCGGATGAGACCAAAAGCAAACTATGGTGTCTGAATGGCAAATGCTACGTTTGAAGAAAACAAGATGCAGCTGATATCCTGGCTAATACCATCCCTAAGGAAAAACATAGTGGTGGGAGCATCATGTTTTGGGGAGGCTTCTCAGCGGTAGTGGCTGGGAATCTGGTCAGGACCATGCTGGAGTGGCTACAAGACAAGTCTGTGACAACGCTGGAGTGGCTACAAGACAAGTCAGTGACAATGCTGGAGTGGCTATAACACAAGTCTGTGATAACGCTGGAGTGGCTACAAGACAAGTCTGTGACAACGCTAGAGTGGCTACAAGACAAGTCTGTGACAACGCTGGAGACAAGTCTGTGACAACGCTGGAGTGGCTACAGGACAAGTCTGTGACAACGCTGGAGTGGCTACAGGACAAGTCTTTGACAACGCTGGAGTGGCTACAGGGCAAGTCTGTGACAATGCTGGAGTGGCTACAAGACAAGTCTGTGACAACGCTGGAGTGGCTACAGGACAAGTCTGTGACAATGCTGGAGTGGCTACAAGACAAGTCTGTGAATGTGCTTGAATGGCCTGTTAACGTCTAGACATGAACCCCATTGAACATCTACGGTGAGACCAGAAGAACGCATCTTGAGATCTAAAAGTAAGAATTGGAGACCTTTAAAGTAGATTAAATACCTAAATACTTTCCAAAGCCAAGGTAAATGTTATCCTGAATTACACCAGGCCCAGATACTAAACAGAGTAAGACAATATAAAAAAAAACTAGAAACCAGTAATATTGAACGTAAAAAGCAGTTTGTGTTGCTTGTGCATTTACAAATCCTATTCACATATAAAGTCCATTGCCAAGCGTTGGCAACAGCAGTCTCCATCACCTTTTTCCAACATCAATTCCACACTTGGTTGCAAATTAATTATGGCCCCTTGGGTATTTTTTGGCATTTTGTAGTCACATTAAACCAATGACCATGCAGGGCTGAACATGGCTCATCAAACCGAAATGCAATCAGTCAAAAATAAACAAATCTTATTGGGCCATGCTGGGTCCTAGTGCAGACTTTTAATTGCTCCCTTTGGTGAATGGTGCGAGGCTAATGCAGGGTTCAGGCCCGTGTGCCTGGCAGCGCCATGCGGACGCCACGGATCACCGAGTGTCCTCGCTGACATCAGCCTGTGAAGCGTGACCTCACAGGCATGTCATTAAAAGTGGCGCCAGCCCCCCAGACTACACATCCCCTGTGCCGGATCAGTCTACCGTTCCCGCTGGAGCTTCCCTTACTGCCCCTACTCACCATTACCTGCTGGTTGACTGACTGACTGGTTGACTGACTGGTTGACTGACTGACTGAGGCTCCATGTTAAAGACGCAACAACCGATTTGTACGGAACTTATTGTGTAGAACAATGTCCAAAAGAGAACCTTCCCCCTGCTCTCACCTGCACCGCGCCTTCCTTCCAGCTGACCCAGAAGCTGCGAAACTCGTCCCAGGAGAGGATGCCCGGTGTGGAGGCACTGACCACCGGCTCGCCCATCTTGCCAAGGGAAATCCAGCTGCGGGTGTTCTGTCTGCCCCCGAGCACGATCTCCAGCATCTCAGCGCTGTCGTAGGGGCCGGGAGACAGGGCCAAGTGGGCGTCGTTCAGGGTCTTCACAGCCACCTCAAAGTAGGTCATCTTAGTCGGCTTCTTGACGTATTGATACTCGTACTTGTTGGGTGTGGAGATGTGTATCCGTTCTGCCAATGGAAATGTCAGATTTATAGAGCGTTACGGCCAGTGCAGGAAATAAAGCAGACGGCGATGAGGCGTTGGCTAACACTCAAAATGAATGTGCTCGTGGTGAAGGTCCAGCGCTCTAGGCCGCTGCAGCATGGTTCCATTCCAGCCTACTGCTATTTCAGCACACCCTCCTCTGTCTTTCCCATTTTCTGTCAATAAAGCATAAAATTCCCCCCATAAATGGGATTAATCAGCTAGTATACCTTCTGCAGCTTTGATAACAACGCGGAACTCTGTACTGACCGTTGGGGCAGAAGAAGACACTGTACGTGTACTCTCTGGGCAGGCCTTCTGGCTGTGGGGGGAAACGAAATGTTAGAGCAGACATCCCCGTCGGCTGTACCAGGCACCCGCGGCCCACCTCAGCTGTCCATCCCATCTCACATACCTCCACAAGGATACTCCTGCGGACATAGTCAAGGCCAGTGGGGGTCCTCCTGTCATCCAGGTCATCTGTGTTTTTGCCTGTTTTTGTGGCTAGGAGTCCATCTGAACAGCAGCCCGGCTCACTATAAGCAATGGCCCGTGCTATATACAAAAAACATAATTTGCCTCATCATATATCTGCATATTTGTTTTCGCGCCCAAGTTCCCACAAGTATTTAAATTCTAAACGTTTTCTTTGGAAAACACATTGTATACTTTAAATACAAAATCCCCAACTGTTCGGCAAATCCACACTTAACGCTACATACGTCCATGAACCCCCAAAAAAGGCCACGTTGAAGAACAACACGAAATATATCTTTCAAAGAACATGTAGTTCCCTTCAGCGCGGAGCACATCAGAGCGGTGTCTGAGTGACAACGTGTTCTCTGTATGTGTGTAGTGAGAGGGAGAGACGAGGGGCCAGGGTGAGAGCTGCAGGGGGCCCATTGAGCGCCAGTGACCTGAAAACTGATCAACATGCCACAGAGTGTAAGTGCAAGGCCCCAGCTGCCCTGCTGATGGCCCACTTCTTCTCACATGTACTTCCGAGGGGACTGTTTTTAATCGCCGGTTGACCACATACGCCTCAGGTCCTTTACTAGGGTAGAACCTCCTTGACAATCGGTTCATTTCAAGGTTGAAGGCAGAAGCCTTTCGAACCCCTCCCCAAAGACTCTTCAGTAAACGTGTAGCTGGGCTAACCTGTGATGTTGGCAGAGCCCAGCTCAGTAAAGGACAACACTATGGATGTGGGTGCTGCATCTCCAGGAGACACACACTTCTTCCTGATCAGGTGATGCTTCCCAGGGTGTCCGACAAACTTGATGCCTTTGGGAACAGTAACCTTGATATGGACCTGAATGAGACAGAGTTGGAAAGGGAGAGAGGGAGACAGAAGACGAGAGACGCAAAACATACACAAACACATAAAAGGGAAGGCCCAATGTTAAGACAACAGAGATAGATTTCTTCTGACAGGACACGATTGCGTCATATCTGCTCCCCTGTCCTTTCACCGCAGAGCGTGACCTCCTCAGAGCTCTTAAAGGATTTTGGGGAATTTCGAATCACATTGCACATTTTCCCTGCTCACTGACTCATGGGTCTCAAGCTCACTGGAGGATTAAAATCATCCAAATTTCACAGAGGGCTCTGTAATGCAGTCAGAACTGTTCTTCATCCACATGCTACGAGTTGCACGGAAATTCAAGGAAATATAAGTAAAATCCTGTGTTTTCAGGCAAATATCAAAGTGAGGGATTCACCTACTTGCATTATCACCTAACCTGACATTAAAGCATAGAACTGCCCTTCTAACAACACCATGTGGTCATTGTCGTAAACTGGATGATGGACACACTTTGGTTGTGATAGGAGTAGATTGTTTAGATCTGAGCACACACATTTCTATATAGCTGTCCCGGTTTAGTGTCGCAAACCCAGTCTTTGCTCTAACGTTCACCTCTGCGCAGACAGAGAAGTGGCTGAGATGCTTACCTCTGCACAGACAGACAGGTAGTTGTAAACAGTCAGTGGGACTTTGGTCTGCTCCCCACGGGTCACGCTGTACGGGAGGGTGAAGTCCACAAAGAAGGGCTTGAATGTAAGAAGCTCCACCTGCTTGGCAAGGCCCAGCCCCTTTTCCACTGACAAGCCAATAGCTACTGTCACCCAGGTTGTAATTGAGTCTGGAACGTCCAATTGCAACTCAGCTTCCCCGGTCAATTCACTGCCAAGAAAGATTTTAGGTAGAAAAAAAACTGAAACACAAAGTGGGGTGCAGGATCCCAAACACATTTTTTGGGGGGGAAGTTTCACCCAATACCTAGTTTCAGACATATTATGGGAGGTCGGGAACTCAAATCACATGTGTAACAGGAATACATTTAACTTTTTCCACAGCACATTTCAATATACAGGTGTGAAAAACAGGCAGGTGCTCTTTGAAACTGTGGTAAATGAATGAGATCATTATTGACTAACCATAATGAGATCAGCTTTGGCCAGCACAAGTCATAATAAACATGCTTGGAAATGACGAACGTCCCTTTGATCCCTCTGAAACTACTTCAATACTGTCAATAAGGAGAAGCAAAGTGTTGCATTGAACAGTGTATACTGCAGAGCATTCCGTAACTCAGCCCAAAGGAACCAAGCATTATGGAAATCTATGCCGAGTTTATTTATATTGGCTGAAAATCAATGGAAGGAGCCGTTGAGAAAGATGATGTGTGTTCCAAGACAATCCTGTAGAAATGAGCCACATTCAAACCAACTGGGAGAAACTGCTGGACAGCCAAAGGGTGGTGAAATACCCAGACAAATATGTGCTTCCCCACCCAGTACTCCATCCTCAATGTTTACAGATCTGGAACACCACCAAGTCCCATTTGAATACCCACAAACGGATGCAGTGGAGACCATCTCCACCCCCACATACACGCCCTGAGGCATTCCATTACCTGACATTGAGGCAGTGCCACACCCACGTCTCTGGGAAGAATGTCCGTCTGCGCTTCTCTGCTCTGCAACAAACACACCACATTCTGACATCAATAGTGGCCATCCAGTTCCGATTTGGGCATGCAAATGTTCCCATTCAGATTAAAGTCCTTAAAATCCTTCATATTCATGGTCACCATTAAACAGCCCTTGTCAATAAGTCCCAGTCCACCTCCCCTTTCCATGTACTAGTAAATAGTGGGCACAGTGACTAGTTATGTTTGGCAAAAAATATGACTTTACGTCGTTAGCTGCCTGGGCCCAGTAAAATGTTGTGAGAGGCAAAAACTTGACTTAATGTGTATAGCTTCCGGGGCCCTTATAAACTTGGCTTCATGACTATAGCTACCTGGGCACAGTGATGAATTCTAATGGACTAAAACATGGACTAATGTCTGTAGCTACCTGAGAACAGTGATGCATTTTAACGGGCAAAAGATTGGCTTCGTGTCTGTAGCTACCTGGGCAAAGTGCGAGAGTGCATAGCTGCCACCAGTGTGGATGTGTGTGGCTGAAAGGCAGCAACGGCCTCGTCTGTGTACATCTCCTCACTCTGTCTGTGGTTCAGACTCACCATGTCAGTCATCACCACAAGACCAGTCTCCTGTTACACAGTGCACACATACACAACCACATGTATTGTTATCTAGAAAAGCCCCCTGTTACACACACAACCACTGTAAAGATCATCACGGCCCACCCGGTTGTACTCAAGGATTCTGGGTACAGCCCTTCTGTATTTATAGACCAAGTGAGCATAAAAACATGAATATTTTTGGAATACCAAAATTATTCAGCCGGCGTAGCCAAAACAGACCTGGTCACCCCTAGGAGTCTGGAGTCTATATGTTTCATCCTATTATTTCTTGTTGTTGGCTTGCTCTTTTTGTGGTTTTAGGTTGGGTATCTGTATAAGCACCTTGTGACAAGTGCTTAATAAAACACATTTGATGGATTTGATTGATCTAGACCAGGCGACCTCAACTAGGGTCTGACAAAAAAGAAAAACACTGGTCTGAACAACTAATACCAGGTACAAGGTGGGTAAAAATTCAAAATTAATTGACAGTATATTTACATAATTACATTCTTAGTTATATATATTTTTTCCCTCACTGTATTTGTTTCAAAAACGTGAGCCTGCCAACATTCTCCATTAAAGAGAAAACCACCGCTTGATGCTGGGCATGTTTACATTACTAGAAGGAGAATAAAACATCTATATTATTAGTTTGCATAACCATTTTCCATAGTTTTAATTTAAACCGGCATGTTCAATATGTATTACGCACAACTGAGGCTGCAAACCAACGGAAAATCAAGAGATATGACTGCACACTGCAGAGAAACTTAAAACAGTTCCAACACAGTTGTCTTTACATGTACAAACCTACAGGGGGCCTATATTAAACAGGTGAGGCTTGCTACCTCGGAAGGTGGCATCTCAAGATAATGTTATCAGCAAGTTTACACAACAAAATAAACTAGCGTCTCGAGTTCGTCAATATGTATCCAAAAATGTAGTGTAATATGAACAAGCCCACTCTTTGGGGTGTTTTTCTGTCTATGTTCTATCAGCCATGACATGATGGATAGCCTAGTTAACACATTTTCTCTTGATTTGTAATGTTCCCAATCTCAAATGTAGGCTTTTCAGACCAGGAGCAATATTACTGTCAATATGGAATCAATATTTCAGATGTTATTCAGCAAAAACAAATTGGGTCATGACTGAAGCTACTTGGAGTGAATTGAGTCCTGAGGCAAAGCCAGTTGTGAACCTGTTATCTGGGCCGAAGCTTATGCCATGTCAGGTGCCCTGTATGTGGTGGTTATTCTCACCGTGAAGGCGAAGCGGGCATCTTTGGTGATTTCCCAGTGCCATGGAAACACTGAAGAACGCCTCCGTCGCTTAGATGACAGCCCAGGCCACCAGAAGTGCCCGTCATCTTTGGGTGACCCGAAGGCATCGGACACATCAAAGTCTGCCAGTTCTTTAAACACCTACAGGATAGTGGGCATGCATGGATGGCGTTCATTTCCTGCCTGGTTGTAAGATGGTACTGTGGGTTACAAACGAGGTGAAGCGAGAGAGACCTTGTCTGCACTGAGCTGGAAGTCTGGTTTAAGAAGGTAGAGGCTCTTGTCCACAGTGCCGACACACACACAGGAGCCCTTCTCACCAATGACACGTAGACTGATAGGGTCACCAGGCTTCGACTTGTTGGCAGACAGAGACACAGACACCTACAGACAGGCGAAGAAACGATAAATGAATCACATTTGCTCTGTTTAGTGATCCACAGAGACGTTCAGTTGACCTGTGAGCGGTGACGCGTTACTGCCTTAGCTGGAGTCTGATGTATTTATGGTCAGGTGTCAACAATTAAACGCAGGGCTTGCAGACGGAGTATGATAGCCCCTAACCTTTCACACCAGTTTTCACTTTCACAAGTGGTTAATGTGTTCCAATGGCCTCCTTTCTCCAACCCCTCACCATCTACCAACACACATACTCACAAATACACAAATGACGGAACTGCATCCTTAGTGAAGAGGGGAACCGTAGTACCAAAATATTTAAGACTTACTCAAACTCCTTCCTCGAAGTCTAACCTTCACTTTACCTAACCCAAACTCAAAAACATATATGCCTAAATCAGGGCTCAGCAACCTTTAAAATCCACTATTTGATGTCACAGCTTATATAGTTTTATATATTGTTACACTATACATAAAAAATATATAGTTTGTTGAATTTATGAAATTATATAACAAGAATTAAGACAATTCTTGACTTTTCTCTTTTTTGAATTCTCCATTGTTGCTTTACCCAGGGTGGGAAAGCAAAAGATGATTGAACACACGCTTGACAGCAACAAAATAGGATGCGACGTGCATTTTAGTTGACAAAATATTTAAAATATAAATTTCAGCGACAATTTCAGCTTTGTCAAAGCCCCAGAGAGCAGCAGCAGAGTCTGGAGCCGCGGGTTGCCTACCCTTGGCCTAAATGAAAAACCCTAACCACTAAACTTAACGCTTCATTACTATTTTTAATGATAACCCTTCATCTATTTCACTCAACACTAAACTTAACCGCAAGTTTAAAAAAAGGACACCAAAATGTCCTTACTTAAATAAGTAACCAATCCTTACTTTGATAGCAATTTCAGTACACACACACTCACATACACTGCTCCAAATTGAGAGCTTTACAGGGCGGTAGAAAGGCATCAGCCCAGCAGCAGGTCCAGTATCTGCATTGTGCGAGAAGGAACAGGAGGGGCACTGCCAGAGCCCTACAAAATGACCTCTAGGGGGCTACTGGTGTGCATGTTTCTGACCAAACTGTAAGAAACAGACCCCATGAGGGTGGCATGAGGGCCCGATGTCCTCTAGTGGGACCTGTGCTCACATCCCAGCACTGTGCATCTTGATTGGCATTCGCCAGAGAACACCAGATTTGGCAGGTCCTCCATTGGCAGCCCTCAGTTAGTTAGTTATTTTGGTTTCCAATGACCATTGTCATTTTGTTCTCAACGAATTACATGATGTACAGTTAAAATGTTGATCTATAGTATTTATCCTTCATAGATGTATGATTTAAGTGTTCCATTAACCTTTTTGAGCAGTATATATACACAGTCTCTCTCCACGCAGATAGCCACACACACACCTCCCCCTACCTCATTGATTGCATACCAAGGAGCAGTAAATACTTCATGGAAGGAGTTAACCCACCCCGCCTATTGCAGTCAGCTACTGGGCAGCTGATGGGCCAACACAGCTGGTTGTTTACTGGGACTCAATGGCTTTAGGGATCCCACTGTAGCATAGCAAGAACTATGGTACTCAAGTCAACAGGAAACACACACAAGAACAATAGATAATGTCTCAGCAATCCCAATCTGAGCATGGCCTGGCCACACTCATTTGAGTTAAGAACACACCGTGAACTCCTTCCACAGCAAGCCTGAGATGTCATCAATTTGCACCACTTGTACCACTCAAACAGTTTGCCCGTTGCCAGGGAGGGCGGTCAGGCATGTTTCTCCAAATAGAGTCAGCAGCAACACGCCTACCTATAGCATCGTTCTGACAGGGTACGATGCACAGGCAGGGAGGCCCTGGTCAGTACCTGGTTCTCAAAGCTGGGCTGCACGGGAATCTGCAGACTGTCAGTGACGCCCTCCCCGTTCTCCCTTACATAGTAGACCAGGAGGCGGCTGAGCGGTGACATGGTGTGGGTCACGGGGAAATGCAGCAGCGCCATACAGCTGTCTGTTTCTGCCTGGGGGTCGGCCCCTGGGTGGAGGGGATGGAGAGACATGGGGCTGATTCCGACACGTACATTTACAGCTTGGCTAATTGTTCACAGGGCATTTTTAGCATAACGCATTGGAATGTTTGGTTTAAATGTGGTGTGAATGGAGCAGATCTCTCGGATCTCCGTTACGAAGACAAAATAGCCTTGGCGTCCGGTCATTCGTGGTACTGACCAGAGCTAACGGGCGGCTGGGTGGTGTGGACATTCTTGTCAAAGGTGACCGTTGCCCGCTTGTTTCTGTGAGCCGTGACGTTGGGCTGCTGCTGGCCAGACTGGACAATGTTACCCCGGGAGGCAATCTCATAGTGGAGGGTGAAGTTACAGGGACAGGTTGACTTCAGAGTGACCTCAGCTTCCTCGCCGATCTAAATACGCAGACATAAACACACAGCCCTTGAACCAATACCCATTTACTTCAGAATGATCGTAGATGGTGGTGTCATTAGTACCATGTTATCTCTATTCACATTCACTCCTAGCTTAACATGGGACACATTTCAATGAAACCTGGCGATGTGTAATGTTCATTAAGTGGATGGTAAAGTAGTGGTAGCGTGTACCTGGAGAGGAGCGCTAAGACTCTGGATCTGGATGTGACATTTGCTAGGCGAGTACCAGCTGCTGATGAATAGGTAGTTTGGGAGGTACTGGTCTCCAGCTGGACGGCCATCTATGGCAGTCACCTTGGTCTGGGGAAACAAAACCTAGGATTAAACCCACTAAAACACTCAATAGATAACAGGAATTTAAATCCTATTGGTAAGAGGCTGACAGCTCCCAACAGTCTATGATCTCTGATATCTGCCGGTTTGTTTACTAGCATCTATTTACAGAAACTGAATGGCTGTGGATCTTTTCCAGACTACAAATCCAGAGGTTTCAGCGTGTGCTTATATTTTACACATAAAATATGTCTGTAATCAGACACAGACACAGCATTGATGTTTTAACTTTGTCTGGTGTAGTCTAGGAATACTACACACACCCACACAATTTACAACAAACCTGCCTCTTTTGACTCATAACAGTAACCTTGGTTTTGGCAAACATGAGCACAATATAATGTGGTGCTGAATCAGTGTCTAACCAACAACCCCACAGAAGGCTGGTAGATCCAATGAACCTTCCAGGGCCAGCTAGCATGCCCAGCCCCACCCCTAAACAGCCACCTCCTTTTGGGATCTCAGGGGAGGCATGTAAGGGCTCCAAAGGATCAGCCCGCAGCTGAAGTCAGAGAAGTAGGAGCAGAGAATGAAGAGGCAGAGAAAGATGTTATATTCAATGCTGCACTGCGGAGGTGAAGGAAGACAGCCAGGAGATGGAGAGTGCAGAGACCTCCGCCCATACCGAGACTACCGCCCATACCCGAGACTACCGCCCATACCAGAGACTACCGCCCATACCCGAGACTACCGCCCATACCGAGACTACCGCCCATCCCCGAGACTACCGCCCATACAGAGACCTCCGCCCATACCGAGACTACCGCCCATACCGAGACTACCGCCCACACCGAGACTACCGCCCATACCCGAGACTACCGCCCATACAGAGACTACCGCCCATACAGAGACTACCGCCCATACCGAGACTACCGCCCATACCGAGACTACCGCCCATACCGAGACTACCGCCCATACAGAGACTACCGCCCATACAGAGACTACCGCCCATACCCG
>JACXGK010007844.1:0-24086 GCA_016801125.1 Novumbra hubbsi
GGAATATGTAGTCAACGAGGTAACAACCACAGAGACACCACTAAACTATTAAAGGAATATGTAGTCAACGAGGTAACAACCACAGAGACAACACTAAACTATTAAAGGAATATGCAGTCAACGAGTTAACAACCATAGAGACGCCACTAAACTATTAAAGGGGCGAGTGTTTGATTTTGACAGAAGAGTCTGAGGTTTTGTGAATGTAGTTTTGTGTTTAGAGTTTTGAGAAAATGGGTGAAGGTTTCAAGAAATGTGTTTTAGCAATTTTGAAAACAATTTGGCTCTCAGTAGATGCTATAACCCCTGATGATTTTCTCATAAGTATTTTTGTCCAGGTGTTGTGTAATGCCCACTTACGCCACAATATTTGACATTGTTTGGCACTATCCATCCCCCTTCACCTACAGTCATCTACCCAATTCCTGCTCCAGTCCAAACACAGATAATAAAATTAAGATGGAAGAGAAGAGTAGAGTGCACCCAGGTTAGAACAATACACACAAGAGAATAAAACCTGAATAAGAGCTGAAAACGGAGTCAGCCATATTTCCCTCGACAGGTCTATATCAGCCCTTATGTTTCCTCATTGCTCACAACCGATGTCTTTATTCCCTAAAGCTTTCCTTTAATTTCTCTGGAACTGGTAATATAATTTCTTCTCCGTTTGTGTAATAGTAATCTACTATAGCTATCTAGAGATGTCAACAAGTTATTTTTGCCATTCCCTTTGTTGCTGAGGCTCCGCTTGTATTCCTGCAAGAGTATCCAGCAGGTTTAAAGTGATCAGCTTTTGGACAGAGATGTTTTCCATTAAGACAGGGACTGTCTCTTGATCAAGACTTAGAAAAACAAAACAAGAACACAGGGTAGGCCGGACGGGGCGAAAGAAACACACAGGGGACAAAAAGGAACAAGCGAGGTGAAAAAACGAACAGGGACTATAGACGGAATCAGCGAAAAGGCTTCCAGGCAAAAAGACAACGAAGAAAGGCACATACCTTATTCAGGTGGGGGCACAAACACGACTGTGAATTGGCGTTGATCTGGCAGAGGACTGAGAGTATAGGTATATAAATCCGGGTGCTGATGACAGGTGTTGACAGGTGGGCACAATAGGTGTGACAGTAGTGGGAACGGCATGTCCGAGTCCGGAGTGAGACCAGGTAGACAAACAACGTAAAAGACTGGGAACCTGGCCTGGCTAGGTCGGGGCTGTGACATCACTCTTCAGTAGTTCCGGCCTCTTTCTGTTTGTGGGTCAGTCCTAGAAAGAGAGGAGGTCTATGAAACTAAATCTCCTTCAACCGGGAGAGGTTCGTTTTCAGCCAACGTTTCTAATCTCTACACATATGGTTAGAGGTGCCAAAAAGAAATACAGTAACTCATTATGTACCTGGGAGATATAAAGGAGAGCATTCCCGCCAGAAAAAGAGAGTTAATTTCCTTTGCGTACACATACGTGAAGCCAATGAAATGGTCAAACCACACAGACAAAGTGAAGAAGTCTCTACAATGTCAAGGTGCTAAAGACATTTGTCCCAGAAGCCCTTTACTGAGTTCTACATATGTATCAAGTGCATACTCTGAGGACACATCGCTAACTCATATAGCATTTTTATAATATCCCATTGACAAGATATGTGTATTCCAAAGCACATGTGGACACATGTTTAAACCGTTATCCTTATAAACCAGAAGGAACGCGCTCTCTTGCCTTTTACCTCAGTTGAGCTTTCAGGTGCCCAAGCCGCCACAACGTGTTACTAGAGCAGAGTGAGGAAAGGTAACCATATTCCATTAGTTTCTCTGCAAACCTTAAGAGTTTCTTTTCAACTCCTGGCCTATTCTTGCCGATCCCCGGGGTAATACGAGAGCAAGAGTTGAATGCTGCTATCGCAATGACACAGCAAGCTGCAAAGAAAGTTACGTTGCCATTTGGGAAGCAGTGAGTGTGTTTCAGCATCAACCCATACATTTCTTTTGTCAAAATTCCATTCTAAGCCGGCTCAGTCCCATGCATGAGTCATACTACTTTAATAAAAACCTAATGTTCAGTATGATTCCATCAAAGTTTCAACTCTGCAGATTAATGATGCATTTTGCAAATGAGTAATCTGTTGTCTTGGCACAGACTGAGTGCAAGTGCAGGTAGGCTGGTGTAATATAGGATTAGATCATTATGACTGCAAACAAAATGATTACAAATGTAATTGCACATTAACATACATCCACCACCGTTTTTTTTTCTTTTTTTCTGACAAATAGAGATCCCACCTTCTCTACTGTATTGTAAATAGTTTTGTTTACATTCTCGCTTCAGATATTTGGAAAAAGATTGGAAAAAAAGTATTAAAATAACTTCAACATATAACAAGTAACTTAACATTATGTAATAGTTTAGGCTTGGGTTGGTTCATCGGGTTTGTTGTGATTATTAAGTCATTTGATCTTACCAGGAGTTCCTTTCTGCAAAAAAAAAAAATTCCCTTAATTATTATTATATGGCTCAATGAGGGACTGAAGCAGTTATGCAGTGATTCAATGGTGCTTTAGAAACTATTATATTTTTAAATAAATAAGTAGGCATCCTTAGGAGCCTGACGGGCTAAGCTCTCAGTCTCAGCTATGCTGTTGCACTGTTGGTGTCAACACCCAGCGGTGAGCAATTTATAGCTTCATTTCTGCCCTTTACATGGCTTTGTGCTATGCCTTCGGAAGACTTGGCTTAGGTAGTTTTTCTACTGGTAGGACAATATCTTGCTTGTTTAGGAATTCTGCAGATGTCATTGAGCTACAGGCCACGGTTGACCTCAACTGTGCCCTGTAGGATGTCTGGTTACCAAAACACAGTGGGATTTTTAATGTTTCTCTGATGTAGGGATGGTAGATTAGAGCTATTATCAGGACTGTATTTTATTGTAATTCTGAAAAAGAACATTAGTCGCCAGCTAGCCTCAATCTTTCATCAAAACAGGACATGGGGCATTGATGTCTCTTTATTTCTCTCTCACTCTCTTATTCTGTCACACACACACACTCTTTCATTGACTTCACATAGTATATTTGTCCAAGACAAGCACTAATGTGAACCATAGACACCGTCACATGATTTTACAATAAAGAAAGGCACACATTTTAGTTTCTCACTCACCAACTTGCTCTTATCCATCGAACAATAACCCAGCATCATGTAAAATCGGGAGGATTGGATTACGCTTGATTTGATACAAGTGCTTTATTTTAGATGAGATTTTATAATCTGAGTTTCATATACACATATATATTATTAGGCAATCATACTCCTGTGCTTATTTTGGGTCTGATTCAAGGGTGGAAAATACATATTTCTGTGTATTCACAGGAGAGTTGAGTAGTTAACCAATCTGTAATATCATCATGTACAACAGGTGCACAAGCTTCCTTCGCATAGGCATGTGATCTTGACTGACAGAAGTAACCAAAGTTCTAAGTCTGAAAACAGCCTTGTCTGGGTATAGAGGCAGTAACAGAGGAAAGGCTTAGCAGATGAAGCCATGGGATTTTCTAACTGCCTTCATATTTTATTTTTTAACGTGAAACTACAAACACCAAGGTTTACATTAAGTTGAATGCATCGCCTCAAAACCTGGAGGGTATATGCACATACGCCTTTAGAACAGAGTGTTAATGGAATGACTTAGTGGGCTGGGAGAGGATTAGGCCAATCTAACTGTTCAGACACATGTAACATATAGAGGGGTTTCTCTCTTATTCTCTCTTTGGCTTTACCCCTTACTTTCGCCCTCAAATGTTCCGTCTATCACATTCTCTCTCTCATGAAAACACAGTTTATTAATTCTAAGAAACAATGTGGGATTTACTGGTAAGAATACGATAGTTTAGTCAACCAACATGAAAACCCAACTGAGAAGTGATGTGTAAATAAATAGATTTAGAGTAGTATAGTGTATCAGAAGGGGCCAGTGGACTGACTCACCAACAGAAAGTCAAGACCAATAAACAGGCACTAAATGACCAGATCCATTCGTATCCAATGTTTGTAAATCTCTAGCTGATACATCAGCACCAGAATCAAGTCTCCGATCTCCATGTTTTTCTTCATTACATGCTTAAATTGCAACAATCCCATCTGTTCCCCTCAGTGCATTAATTCAGTGAGCTGGACTGTTGATGTAGGAAGTAGACTAAAGAAAACAGAAATATTGAGTGTGTTAGTAGCCTGCTCCACATATCTACATAGCAGTGAATAATGTTCCCTATTGACTAAAATGTAACACCAGGGGTGAAGGTTCTGTAATTAGTTATGTAGAGAATTGTCTATTGTTATGATAGTGTCTAATTAATTGTGTTATTAATTATGGAAAACAGATTTTCGTTCATTTATTTATATATGAAGAGGGGCTTCAAGAACTTTCGTTCAGCAACAGGAGATTGTTCAATTTGAAGATAGTTCTTTGAATGACATGACTGGTTTTGAAATTCTCAGTGAATGCAGCGTTATTTTATAAAATTAGTTGCTTTACTTAAGAAACAGGAAAACAATATAGCATACACAATAAATGTAAGTAAGGTTTTACCTAGAATGACTGTGATACGGGTACTACCTCAGTTACGTAAGTGCCCTACCACTCTCAGTGGTTCTGGATATCGCAAAAAGCTAAGTCGCAGTTTACAATGCACAGGAAAAGTCTAGAACAAACATATGTTTCCACAATGAATGTTCCAAAGGACACCAATGCCATTGTGCGTGAACAGCACATTGACACCGACATATCACAACCTTTGGGCTGCCACACTGGGCTCCCACCTCTCTGCGGCGGGACTCCATACTTGAAGCGTGAGCAGGCTTGTGGGTGTAGTGCGCTGCGTCTGGCTAACTCGCACCACACTCTGATAGTCAATTTAGATGATTTATTGGTGTAACTGTTCTTAATGGAATTGGTTAACTTGACTTTGACTGTTAGCGTAGTCTATTGAGGTCATTAAAACCAGACTGCACACCAACTGCATAGATTGCTCAGCGAATCTTTTCAAAAGACTGACATACAGTGTAACTGTGTATGTGCCTGTGTGTGTGTGTGTGTGTCTGTGCGCATGTGAGCCTATTAGTATGTTGGTTTTAAGAGGGAAAAACAAAAATCAGAAAAGGTTAGGAAAAAGCGTCACAAGATGACAGCTGAAAATGATTTTAAATTGATAATCTGAGTTTAGTGGGATGTGAGTAATGGAATGAATAATCTACTGGATAGCCAGCAGAGGGTTTGGTTGGTAGGAACCAGATACCATATGAGGCTTCATAAAATGCGTCTGTGTGTGTCGATCTGCGTGTCTGCATGTGTGTGCATATGGGTGCGGATTAAATATGCCAGAATGGGATTTATACGGACACTCTGAGTAGACGGATGGCAAAGCCTTCAGGAGCAATAAAGCAAGAAAAGTGCAATCATGGAAAGGCACACAACTGCTTAATACGTATCTGTGAGCACACACTCACACAAACACACAACTGCGTAGTAAGTATATGGGAGCACACACTTTCACAAACACACAACTTGCATAATATGTAATATTAATATATATCAGTAAGCACAAACTCTCACAAATATTTAAACCCTATATTCAATAGAAAATTTTACAAATACAGTATATCAAATGTTGAAACTGAGAAAAGTTAATATTTCTTGAAAAATATAGGCTACTTTGAATTTCCAACACATTTAAAAAAAGCTGAGACAGAGTCAACAAAATACTGCAAACTTGGTCTACTGCAAAAAAAACAACTGGTGGATCATCTCACAACTACACTGTCCAAAAACATGAAGGGAACATCACTTAGTCAATTAGACTTCAGGGATATCAACCCATCCAGTTAGGAAGCAAAAACAAATGTGAATCATTGTCACCATTTTGGGTGCAAATGAAAGTTCCAACAGGTGCGCTGGAGAGGCAACAGAAAGACAACCCCCCAAAAGGGAAGGGTTTTGCAAATGGTGGCCACAGACAATTGCTCTTTCCTTATCCTTCCTGACAGATTTTGCTCTAGTTTTGCATTTTGCAAAACAGTCACTACTGGTAGCATTTGGCCGTACCCTGCAACTTGTTCAAGGTGTACAGGTAGTCCAGCTCCTCCAGGATGGCACATCCGTACATGCTGTTGCAATAAGGTTTGCTGTGTCTCCTAGTACAATCTCAAATGCACAGAGGAACAGCATTTGCTTCCATGTGCTAGTCTACAGTACCCTGGCTGCTGTTAGTTATCAAGATGAAATTCTTAGTCGCAGTGGGTCCTGTGGGTCCTGGGTTCATCCTGGTGCAGGAAAATGCTCGGCCTCATGTGGCCAGAGTGATCAAAGTTTGGGGATCTCATCATCTGCAGTACATTACATAATATCATTAAAAGCATCTGGAGTAATCTCTGTACGCAAGGGACATGGCCAAAAAACAATATTGGATGGTGGTGATCTTTGAGCCCTCAGGTGGCACTGCTTAGGGTCAGGAACACTTCCGAAAACTATTGTCTGTGACCACAGTATGTCGCTGCATCCACAAGTGCAAGTTAAAAATCAACCGTACAAAGATGATAAAAGATCCAGATGTTCTTTTTCACTTGGAACCATCTAACATTGAGTTGTAAAATGTTTTTGGCCTTTAAGGTTAGGGGTTTGTGGTTCAGTTTAGGAACAGCGCTTGAAGTATAGGTCCATTTTAGATGAGCTATATGATTAGGTTTAGGCGTTAAGGTTAGTGTCAGTGTAGGGGTTTGGAGCTGGGGAAAGAAAGTTTTGTTCAGGGAATTTTCTGTGACCCTTACAATGCCCTCACAAGAATACTGGAAAAGCATGTGTGTGTGTGTGTTGGAGAGAGAGAGCTTATGTGCTTTGGATTATTGTCCTGCTGTGCTTTAGATTAAGCTCACAAACAAATTGCCTGAACAGCATGTGTGGTTCCAGATGATGGCAGGTTGTCCAAGTCCGGATGCAGCGAAATATCCACAAATCAAGTGATTTTATTTTTTAAATATCTAGTGCAAAGTTCTGGCCAAAGCATCTTTGGATTCTGTACCATTCCCGTTTCCCTATAATACAGGTTAGTTCCTATACCGCAAAAGTGACAGAGCATCTCCAAGTGGGCCGACAATATCTCATAAGAAAATGTTCAGTTTAAAGATTTTTGCTGGCTTTTTAACACAAAGGAAATCAATTTTTACACAGCAGGTGTGTGAGAAGGGCATGGATATGCTAGTAAAAATAGTAGTGGTTCTGTAATGAACAGGAGCCGAAGTATGAACTACACTGAAACCAATGAAAAGCACCAACTGTAAAAATGTATATGCTACTGAAATATATTCCACAAGAACTGACCTCAAAGTCAGCATAAAATAACAGGAATAATTTACCACAAAATAATGCATGTAAAAAAAAAGGTCATATGATACTGCACACCATACCAAACGTCTAGAAATATGAGTCCAGATGTTTGGATAACACTGAAGAGTGTGCAATAAAAGGGGTGTCCGGCCCCCTTGCAACTTCCCTAGCAACCAATCAGTTCAAGGGTCAGAGAGAGTGTGAGATGCAGGTTTCCAGTTCCCATAGACTCCTAAAAGGGGAGAGGGGGAAAGACGAGTGTTTGGCCTAAAAGAGTTCCAGGATTCTTATAAAAAAAAAATTATACTAATTTTGCTACACACACTTCCAAGGCTGCCACTTAACTTTGTCTCCTCATCAAATTTTGCGGAAATTCCAAAACGGATGCTTCATGACATATGACTCCATCTGTCCCCAAGGGCACTCTTCACACAGTAAACACAACACGGAGGAAATGCACACAAACAAAAGACAAAACATCCAACATTGTAATCTAATGAAAAAGTGCATTTCACATTTTTACCTCAAGAAGCGGACTGATGGGACTCTTTTCAGAAAATCTAAAAAGAGCAGTACCTAGACCATTGCTGGCCCTTTAGGTCTATGAATGAGTCCCCACACTGCCTGTGAAAGTAGCCAAGACTGCCAAATGTCATAGTCATGTGACTTTCCAGGAAAAGCATTCTTCATGTAGCAGCCTATTTCCGAAATATGCAACTCCATCCGGCCTCCTCCTGCAACAACATGTGGAACTTTAGGCACGCTAGAAAACCCATTATCATCAGCTTTAAATAAGGCTCCACCGGAGTGAAGGTGTTCTGTTTTTAAACCTCTAGCAATGTCCTTATACTGGGGAAAACCATTAGCAACTTCTGAGACATGATGTTCCAGTCAATAGGGTTGGTGGAAAATCGTTGTGGTAAACCGTCGTGCCTTTCATGGTTTTACACTTGATAACAGTTAGTGGGTGGTCATAGCTGAACAAACTAAAATGACCTTTTCTGGGAGGAATGCAACATTGCTGTAACTCAACACTTAAACATCCTGAGTTTTACAGTGCCAAAACTGGTCATCAGACACATACATGCTCAGAAACATTGAGACAATACAATTCTGTGCTAAAATAAGATAAATAAACAAGGCCTCACACTTTTAATAAAGTAATCCTAAAAATGTAGTCAACAATGACCAGAAACACAGATCATGAAACTCTGATTAATTTAGTGAAAGGCTTTGTACCATTACTGAAGGAAAAAACTTTCTTGATTATGTTTTAGTTAAGTGATACAGTGGGGCAAAAAAGTATTCAGTCAGCCACCAATTGTGCAAGTTCTCCCACTGAAAAAGATGAGAGAGGCCTGTAATTTTCATCACAGGTACACTTTAACTATGACAGACAATATGAGAAAAACTAAATCCTTTACTTAATGTGTCTGCTTTTTTTCTGTGATTTATTGTTTTCTGTTTTTTAAATATTTTCCTGGAAACAATTGGTTAATTTAACAAGCCAATTTGGTACCTAGTAAAGGATGAATTGGGCTAGAAAACTCAGCAGATACTGGCAACTCTGCCCTGCTTTTAGTATTGGATGTTGCCACAGATAAACTAAACTAATAGGATCTTGAACATGAAATATTTCTTATTTCTATTTCCTTTTTAAACTGCATTACCCAGATAGCCACTGAGTCTAGAGGGAGCATTGTAGGTGTTTTGTAGTGAACATCTCAACAGATTTCACATGTGAATTCCTAAGTTATAAAATTCTATTATTATTATTTATATACATTTATTGTTGTCATATACTTAATTTGGATTATTTAAGAATGCATATCATAGGAATTTGAAACACCAGATCATCAGGTTGCATGGAACTCTTTTCATGCAAGGAAGCCCATTTGTATTTACTTCTAAAGTTACTTCTTTTATCGAAACATAGCTTTTCATCAATTAAGAATGCCCATATATTTATGTACAAGGACAATCAACATGAGTACCGCCGAGTGTATTTATGTGTAAATCATCAGAATGAAAGACAGAGGTACTGTATTTGACGACAGTAGCTCATTCAAAGATTTCGTAATGTTGAATCATAAAAGCTATTTTTGCCATTGTACTGGAAGATCATTATTTATGAGTGTGTGTTTGTGTGTGTGTGTGTTTCCATGAGTGTGTGGTGTGTGCAGTATATTAACTATGTGACCTCTTTAATAGTCTAGCTAAATAAAGCCACAGCCATCCAGATGTCTGCTGCATATCTGGTAACTTTACACAAACGTCTCTTAGGAGAAGAGTTTTGCTCACTGTGTTGGTCTGCTGCCATGTTCAAGCTGTGTCCACACGTATAACTGGTCACTCTTGATAAATGTGAGAGAGTGATGAGATATAAAGTGCAATAAACTAGAGCATGACGTTTACAGTAGCTAAACAAATCTAACTGAGATCTACAACCCCTGTGTAAGGTCACTTAGAAATCCCCTTACATGAAATTTGTTTGATTAGGAAATATAGCAAAATGAATAGGTAAGAGAATATAGCGAAATGAACACGTGCCATTGGAACAGGGGATTGATGGTTGCAGATAATGGGCCTCTATATGCCTGTGTAGATATCCCATTACAAATCAGCTGTTCGGAAGAATCAGAATCAGTTTTATTGTCAGTAGGTTTACCCATCCAAGGAATTTGATATCCAGCTACAAAATAGTCATTTTCAACATTGTCTACACAATATTTTGATCCATTTGATCATTTGATGTTATTTTAATAGACAAAATATTTCCTTTTTAAGGGGCGGGGGGGGTTAAAAACACACATTTGTTAACTGTAGTATAGATCTCTTGTATAGTTGAGCCCTGTAAAACAGAAACAAAAACAATTCCACACAAAAAGATCTATAACAAATAACAACAAATAGTGATTTATGAAACATTTTTACTTACGTTATTTTATACCTACAGGTTTACTTTGCAAGATATACCATGTAGGGCATAGCAGTTTGAATCAGTTTTCCCTCATTTGGAATAAGCCTACAGTATCTCTACGACGGTCATTTAGCAGACACTATCAAGTGACTAGCAGTAAGTGCAAACCTTTTAGGAAAGCTAGATAAACAGCCAGTTTTTAGTGTATTCTAATCAGAAAATAAGTTAGCAAAAAAGATATCTTATCAAGTATATTTATCTTATATATCACCTAAAATATAGATAAATGTTCTTATTTTTTAACGATTTAAAAAAAAAGTACATTCAAGTAACAAACATAATAAGCAAAGTTTAATAATAAGACAAAATCTACAGATGGTGCTGGTGGCAGTGTTACGATTTGAGGTCCTCAACATGAAAATGTGGCTTTTCCTATGTTTTCTGAATATTGATATTGGTGGTTCCACTATGAAGGTGCCAGGAAACTGAAGATAACCCAATTCTAACCTTCAGCTTCTTCACCAACTCTGAAATGTGAAATTAAGAGATTTCCATCTAACTAAATGAACACCTTTTATGACCATCTAAGATAATAATTTTGAGGTCATCCGACAGTAGATTTTTGGTAAATATAACTACAGTATAAAATGTTTAAAAATAAATACATAAGACATTAAAGTGTATATGTCAGTAATGCACATACGGAAAATATAGAAGGTGAGTGATCATCAGGCATATGTGTTAAGACGCCATGATATTTCATTTTTGAATATTGTCAAATGTGCTTATGAATGTATGATTTCTGTTTGATATTTGTTCATATCGACCTCCTCCTGAGAACCGAATTGGTCAAAGCCATCAATCAGCATTGACAGCCATCCAGAAGTATAGGGTAAGTGCATCCTAGGTCACCCTGTCAAATCAAGGGTTTTGATGCACACATTTTCCAGTTACTGGCCCAAGCACTCTAAGCATCAGGCTACCCTGTCATACACATTTTGTTGTCTATGGGCATAACAAAATTCCAGAGGGATATTTCTGCTACTGTTAAAAGAGCTGACCTCTGCTGGTGATTTGCAGAATTATGCAACTACACGCAGGCCTGTGATTATAGAGGATAACTAAGTGGAAATATTTTCTAGTATTGAATCTGCAATCCTCTATAACTTAGTCAATAGGGCGGGAATTTCAATAATGTAGTCAGTGGGGTTGGCACAATGTTGGCCTTTTCACTATAGAAACATCCAACAATAACAACTTAACTATGTATAATTCAAATAAATTAAACTTCAAAATGTACACGAAATGTAACTGTAGTTCAGTGAGCATTGACTTTAGTGAGGATAGCATATTGCAACTAAACTGCATTTAATTAAACAGCAGCTAAACTGCACTGAACTGCAGTTAGTTAACTGTCGTTAAACAGCATCATGTTTTGCTTGTTTAAGGGCTGCTGTACACTTGACTCAAAGAAGCTGTGCTAAACTGATGTAGCAAGTGTGAGCTTTGCTTAGCCCGTATTTTGAGCAGGTCAAAAAAGGCAATCGATTTGACTGCCCGGGTTGTTGTTTATTGAGAATGCTTACCTTCAGAACATCAAATTATTAAAAATTGATCTTGTAAGCCTGGTTCACAGTGCAGCATATAAACATGTTTTTATTTTAGAGTCTGCACTAACACACTTTGACTGATCTATTTTCAGTTTTCTTCTACCACAACAATTGTTGTTTTAGAATGACAAGTGGCCTTAAGGTAACATCTAAGCAGTTTATTGCCTCTCCTACATGTCTGTTGAAAAGGATGACTTTATGTGCAGTTTAATATGTCATCACTGGTGGATCTAAGGGGCGGGCCACCGGGGGGGCACTTGCCTGAAATCTGATTGGCCCTTTGAGTGCTTCAGCTGTCACTGCAAAATACATCACGTTATTTCCAATTAAAAAAATACAAATGTTGCTTTACAATACGTATTGTACACATTAGGCCAAACACAATAAACAGAAAGAGGGTTTTTCGTTGATATCGCATCAATCGCATCAGTATGCCTCGGAGTTGTTTTGCTTTTCCCAACGTCATGTACAAAGAAAACATACTGCTTCCCTCAGTGAAATTCGACGACGAGGGAACAGAAGTCACAACTGCGCGCACAACTCGTACATGGGGTCATTTACTGTATTGTAAATGGGTAGGATAATACAGAAAGGTTGCCTCTGCCTTGCTCTCCGCTGACAAATCAGGCTCAGTACAGGTTCAGCTAGCGGCCCGAATCTCACCCGTGCATTAAGGTGTTGAGTGATCTGCAGGAATGGCTAGCAGCATGAAGGCATCTTAAAACGATGTAGGGACTTCATTTTCAGCCCAGACCTGATCAGGACTCGGTGGGGCCTTAAATTCTTGTTGGCAACAAGAAAAAATGCCTTTAGTGCAGACAGGTGCCGTAGTTGTGTTACAATATTTTGTATTTTTTAGGCGAAGTAAAAACAACTCATTAATGTGAGCTTACCTTTTCAGGCAAATTGAATTATTTATTTTTTATTTTATTTATTTAGAATGCGTTCTGCACTTAAATATATAGCTATTCTAGGCTATTTACTGGACGTGTATAAGTATTCATATAAGTATTAACAATGATCAAAGACATTACTAAACAATAGGCATACCAAACTACTGTTCGCTAAGCTTACCAAAGGATGCTCACTAAACTAATCACCTTCACGTTATGTTGTGTCATAATTTAGTTTATGTAATAATTCTTGAATTAATTGTTCATGCTATGGTTGGTTTTTAAGGTAGTGTCCAAATCACTTGCAATCACACCATGAAAGCCTCCCAGATCTGGACCTCTTCTAAATGCTCAACACCTTTGTGCTCTGTCCTTGGTCATCCATTACCTCATTTTTAAAACGGAAAAAGGAAATCACCATGTGAACTTGAGTAGACCGAACATGAATGTTAATGAGATGATAAATGGTCCTTTTACACTAATGTGTCATCAGTTACGTTATGTTGAAAGGTTTTGCTGCCAAAGTAAATGTGTACAGTGATTAAAACGAGGACAGTTAATTGTTAAAAATGTGTTTTAAATATATTTATAATATTATTAATTGAATATTGTTCATGAACAATATATATGACATTGTTTGTGACATATAAAACAGCAAATTACTCATATGAAAAGTTGTTATGGTAGAAAAAAGGGCACTTTTCTTTTGACATAGTGCAAGAAAGAGTGGGGGACAAACTTTTGCCCAAATCACAAAATACCCAGAATCCCATAGTAAAGCCCAATGCAGCCCGCCGAGGAAGCATTTCCAACATACACAGTGGCTGTTGCTACGATTCTAATAACTACTATATTCTCTGAAATATCTCTGGCCTGTATTCTGTTGTCACCTTTCACACCACATCACTGCCGCACATTATTATATATAATTACTGACGTAACATTGTGAGGCAAATGGCTTTATTTTCCGATGGAGGGAGAAGGAAGTCGGGCTGGGTCAAACACCGCAGAGTAAGAACACCACAGGTCCAGCCAGGTCAGAAGAGCAGGGACCATGATGATGACGGACTTGATTCATGGTCTAGTTTTTATGGGTGTCCTGTTGGCCCTGAAAGTTCTTGATGACATTGTTATGGTTGTAAAATTATGTTTACCAACACACTGCTGAGCTCCACAGTTGTATTTTACAGACCACAGTTAAAATTGTTTAGTATTTGTATTATTTTATGAAAATAAATGATGCTGCAGAATGGCTGCAAAGCTTCCAAGTATTAACCTAAATGAAGGTAGTTTTCTATTATTTTGATAATAGACAGAAAATCTATTGCACTCTGAGGTGACTTTTTTATTCAATTAGGATGGGTGTAATTAAATGGACCACATGCTTAATAATTAAGAAAGCATCTAATCAAAAATGCAATTTCATTCAAATAACACTGAATCTCCTCCACCAAAACATTAAAAACTAAGGTACATTAACCGTAAATTACTCGCGCAAAAAATTTACGGGATATTTAAGGCTGAAACACTCATTTAACAACCCTGGTATTCAGTCCATATCTAAGATCATATTGTATAGCTTGGTCACCTATCCTGTCTTATATTAAAAATCCTACATTAAAATGATTTATTATGTTACCACACATTGTAAAAGTTATTTACAGACAAAATATTCACTAGAAGTAATGTTTTCAATTTAGAATTCCGAAGTTACCAACATTTTGGTTGTTTACTGGTAAGAAAGGTTCAAGCAATAAACCCTCCATTTGCAACCCTATGCTACAGTGAAATTATACTCCTAGTCCATATAACCCAGATCTAACCAATGTTTTAAGGATTTAATTTATTCATTAAATCAATTTATGATGGTCATCTTGTGCATTGACTGAGTTCCAGCAAGGCTGTGTTAAATCTGACTACCCAATTCAAATATGTTTCCCGCTAATTTGACTTCTAAAATCAGATAATGATCTCTGAAAGGAATCTGATTTAAAAATATCTGATTGCTCAATTACTGCATACAAATCTTAATTGAGCTGCTAAATGCAGCAAAAATAATCCCAATCTCTACACAGGTTTATGTCTGAACCATTTTCCTCTGCCAGCTGTGAATCAATGAATCTCATTCAACATAATAATATGATTTTATACAGTTTTCACTCTGTTTTCTTCACATTAGCTTTGTCTTGTTTGGACAGCAGTCAGCAAAAAAAAAAAAATCTACAGGGAACACAAAATGTCTCTGAATAAATAAATTACACATATAGCTCATCCAATCGCAGTCCTTAGGTGGGTGTGACAGTCACATGCCTTTAAATCCTGCTAAGTCCGTGTCAGCTGGTGTCCAAGGCTCTTCGGTTCCTCGCGGGTCATTAAATGTCCGTGGGTGATTGAGCGAAGGTCCACAAAATGCAAATCTCAGTACAACTTCAATGAAGAACATTCACCTTGCCCTTGATGCACACATCTCCTTAAGACTATCCAAAGCTATGTGCGTTGGTGCAGTCAATGAGCACACCAGACATTTTACAAACGTTAATCGGACAATGGGTCTCTCTCTCTCACATACACACACAAACACACACATGCAAGGGTCAGCAGCATTTGACAAAAGGAGAATGTTATTGCCAACAGCTCTTGTCCAACAGTGTCATAACACCTGTATAGCATTCACAGTTACAAACACAGCCTCTGTGAGAATCATGACCTGTCAGGCTCTGAGAAAAACATTACATAAAAATACATTACTGAAGAGTAGCGTAAATTAAAGAAAGAACCATGTCAGTCCAATAGGCTGGTACAGGCATATCTCCCACTCATTCAATCAATTAAATAATCGATCAACCTCATTCTGTATCTCCCATTATGGGGCTTAATCAAGTACTATTATCTTATCGGATCGATGTCCTTCCATAAATAAAATGTATAGAAACAAGGCTTTTTATAATCAATATAGTGTTTTTATAACCGTTTGTTTCAGACCTTAATAGAGTGGTCTGACTCAGGTGGATAAGTTCCTTCTTTAATATACATGTGTTGTACTCTGTGCAATTGGGGGATTAGTGAAGCTATCCTTTTTAAGGCTCTCTTTAAGACACTGGCTGGGTCCCAAATGGCATTTAGTCCCAACAAAGTGCAATGTTTCTGATCAAAAGTAGTACACCATAAAAATAGGATGGAACTTGCTCTCTTATACAGGTGTTTAACATCCGTCTTATGTGCTTTTCTCTCTTCATTTTTAGTTTACCTTCACTAACAGAGTGATGGCCAGGTGTAAACAACATGTTTAGTGCAGATGAAGGAACAGACACGAATTCAGCAAGCCATAATTGACTATTGAGATGCACCCCACACACTGTCCTCACCTTAAAACACAAAGCCAGAGGCAAGGTATACTAGCGATAGAAATCTGTCTTTTCAGTATCAGAGCAGTGGAGGATATCAGAGCTTGAGAGGGAGTCTGTGTTGTCTCTTAAACAGTAAGAGTCCTGTTGAATCTTTCTCTCGTGGATAAAATCTGTCCTGGAACACATGTTATTCCTGAGGCACGATAAAAGCAAATATGTAAGTAAGTAGGCAGGCGATCTAGGTCTTGTGCGTTCCTCATGGTTTTGCCCTCTGATACAGAAAGGTGCCTATGGCCTTGCTTAAACAGGCAAGGCTGGGTCATACCATTCAGCTGGGGGCCAATTTATGTCCAAATTTAGTGGGGACCAAAAACAATAATGCACTAAATAATGCAACATTTGAAAATAGCAATAATCTTATACCTTTATTAATTAGGACGTACTATATAAATGTTTTCATGCGTGAACATTCGGGAACAACAATAAATATAATGTACTAATTGTTCATATTTTTGTGAAGTCTGACTTTGCTTAGGAGGCCCCACAAGCTAACTGTTGTCACCTTTGAACTGAATAAGAATGATCAGCACTCTAAAGCAGAGTTCCTAAAGAGTACAGAACATTGCTCCCTGCCGTATATCCTTGCTATAGACAGTTTTCCAGTCCATGTAACAACTGTCTAGAACCCGATGGGGGGTGAGCAACAAGCCGTTAGTTGCTGTTGTACACTAGATCTTTTTAAGCCTGTTGTGAGCTTTTCTATGGCTATTCTCAGTAAGCTTTCCTTTTCAGAAATCTGTAGCTGTTTTGGATATGATAGGCAGCCCTTTGCAATACCATCATTTAGAATATGAAATCAGTCAAAATGTCAAAATGTCTGGCAACTGTTGGACTGTTTTGAACACCTCAAAGGGTTTAGAAGAAACTGAAAAAATTGGACTGCCTTGCAGGTCATCAATTTCAGGCCCCTTTTCTAAAAGGTTGTCAGGTGTCCTTACAAGCCTCCAGTCTAAAAGAAGGTGCCATTGTTGTTCTTACAAAGGATCTTCTTAAAAGCCTTCCTGAAGTCCTGATTGAAGATGGTGTAGATGACAGGGTTCAGACAGGAGTTGCAGTAGCCAATCCAGAAGAAGAACTTAAAGAGGGGATCAGGGAGAAGGCATGTTTCGGGGCAGATGGCCTGCAGCGAGTAAGAGAAGAAAAAAGGGAACCAGCATACAACAAACACTCCAATCACCACGGCCAGGACGAATGTGAAGCGCTTTTCTCGGTTCACCATGGCTTTACGTCGCGCTGATCCTGGGGTGCTTTCCGGCTTGGACCTCCTCCCTGCCACCAAACGAGCCCCCTTAGAAGTGGCAATCATGTCCCTGTACTTCTGAATGGTGGCAGGGGAGTGGATGCCAGGCGAACCCGCCATGGTGTTGACCCCCCTCCTGCCACCTCCCTCGGGCTCCAAGTCACTGTCAGAGCTGTTGGAGCTGTCTCCGTTGTTGTTGTACTTCTTCCCCTTCTTCCCGTTCCACTTCTTCCCTCCATCTTTGGCTTTGGCGGGAGCCGTCGGGGGGAGGATAGAGGAGGACGAAAGGGAGACTGAGGAGGGCGAGGGAACCGTGGGGGAGGTGAGAGGGGAGGTCCCGGTTGGCACTGAGGCTAAGGACGGGTCCGGAGGATGGAGGAGGTTTTTGGTGGGGGGAGCGGGGGAGGAGGGGATCTCACCAACCTGATCGGGGGATGGGGAAGGAGTAACAGCCAGGGTGGGTGGTCTGACGCTGGAGGTTCTGTGGGGCATTGCTGGGGTTTTGTCTTTCTCCTCCTTCCCGTTGGCCTGGATCCCTCTAGGGGTTTGCCCCGGGGTAGCACAGCCCGCCCCGTCTTTCCTGGGCTCACCTGGGGGGTTCCGCGTGCGCTGCTTGGCAATCTGGTAGATCCTTACGTACACCAGGATCATGATGAGGCACGGAGCGAAGAAGGAGCCGATGGTGGAGTAAAGGATGTACCAGCGCTCGTCGTTCAGCTGGCACTGAGGCCCCCGTTCGCTCCCCTCGCCGCCCGGCTCGCTCTTGTTCAGCGACAGGAGGGGAGGGAACGAGATGATGGCCGAGATGAGCCACACGACCACAATGGAGCCTTTGATACGCACAGGCGTGCGCTGGCGGGCGTAGGTCACCCGGCTGATGGACAGGTAACGGTCCAATGAGATGGCGCACAGGTGAGCAATGGAGGAAGTGCAGAACAGCACGTCAAGGGCCAAGTAGACCTCACACCAGAGGCTCCTGAAGTACCAGTATCCCAGCAGCTCATTGGCCAGGGAGAAGGGAATGATGAGAGTCGCTACCAGAATGTCCGCAGCAGCCAGCGACACCAGAAACAGGTTCTGTGGTCCTCTGAGTGCGCGGCTGGTGAGGACGGCTATGATGACGAATATGTTGCCCACAATGGTGAACAGCACCATGAGGGTGATGGCTGTAGCGAAGAGGGCTGTGGCTTCTGGGGAGTAGGGGGCCATCTGCGTGGAGGAGACGCTCTGGTTGCAGGCGAGAGAAGAACCACTGGTCGAACTGTTATTGCCGCCCAGCCCCACTGAGCACAAACTTTCCAAGGGCGAAGTCATGACTAACACGACAGATGTAGTTTGTTAAAGGGATGAAAAAGATGCTATTGTCATAAAGGTCCCGTTGGAAACTTTGCTTAAGAGCCCCTGAGGATGGCTGACATTTAATTATCTGCTAAAATAGGAGTCCTATAAATAAGCTTGTGTATATTACTGTTAAAGCGCTCACTGAAAACGTGTAAAAAAAACATGACAACTGATATTTCTACAAAAAAGTTGAATATTTTTTTCCTTTCGTTCTACCAATTTCCTCCTCTAAGTCCATTCTAGGGGGAAAATGTCTACGCCATGCACTTGGAGCACGAAGCTACAACGGTTTATTATTAATAAATAAAGTGCTTTGCCAGAATAACGCAAATGACCATGGGTCAAAGCAACGCAGCCTATAGTCTAAAAATAAAAGCTAAAATAATTAAGTTATTCACTGCATAAAACAGAATTTATTGCAATATAACGGCTGCTTGACTGTTTAGATATATTGTTGAAACGTTGAGGCATGCAATCACAGAAACAGACCAAAAATCTATTTTCTGCCTATAATGTAAGGAGACATGAAAGATTAAGAACAAGTTACTGCCACTTATCCCTGGACACACAGCACAGGGCTGTCTGAGCAATGTAAATGCGTTATAAAACAATTAAACGGCAATAGTTATTTTAAGATATAGTTAACTGTAAGGACAATAACATCTGGTTTGAACAGATATAATGCATTAAAATGGTCGAGTCTCTGATTAAACTTCGTTAACAAAAGATGCCCTTTACCTATCAGGATAAACCAAGTCAGAAGGCAAAATGAATTGCTAAAAAGAAAAAGATGACTGAATGGCACTGTAAAGTAGATAATTGATAATGTTACATCAGCACGTCCTTAATATAATCAAAAATGTTTTGAAATTAAATAAATCAAAACTGTATCCAGTATAAATTCAGTTTACGCACTGATTTCACTGTCCATATTTTGGCGATATAGTTTCAGTTTCATGATGTTTTGTCGTTCCTATACCTCATTTCTTGGTTTAGGAGGATGTGCGCGCGTTATGTCCTGGTGTGGCTGATGAGCATTCATTCTTTGGCTTGCTCTTGGCTGCTTGTTCGGTCTATATCTCTTCGTGGAACGAAGCTCCGAAGTTCAGCGCTGTTCCACTCTCGAGTAGATTTTGGTCATGCAACCACGCGCTTATCTCCAGAAGTGAGCATTACAGTGAGCACCCGAGTGCCTCTGATCTCTTTCTGCGCTTCTTCAACCGCAGTGATGTCAGTCAACAGCGTCATGAGGCCATGCCATCTTTCTCTCTCTCCCTCTCTAGCTCCACTAAACATCCGTACCCCGTATTTATTTTATGGAAACCTAGTTGGCTACTGCAGAACCGTGACGCTTTCAATTAACTATTAGCTATTAGTTCAAGCGAGTATCACTCAGATTATTTATCTTTTTCCAAACACTTTGCAGTACTGTGACTGTGGGAATTTTCTAATCTCGTAATCAACCTTATCAGCAACAACTTTCCACTTCAACCAATGCAGGAAATCAATTTCCACCACAAATGGTGCTTCATGACCCCTGCCAGACACTTTCTCACATCGTAGCAATGGCTTTCTTACTACCTCTCAACATGTCAACTGCAGCTCGAATTCTTCACAGTCTAAACTAAGACTTGTTTAACTTCATCTAATGTTAACTGTTAAACAAGTGTCTTATTTCAGCCAATGGGGGCAATACCAGTTATTAGGGCATAGGGTGGCCTAACATGTTCCTTAGTAAGAAATTGCATTTTTGTAAAATAAATGATACCAAGGTTCAAATGTCAATGTTTTTGGTTCAATTACATCACTTTAATCTATAGATATTGTTTGAAATACTATTAAATATTAATATGTCCATATTTTTTCAAAATAACTAAATATTTAATGGGGAGTCCTAATTTGTTCACATGACTGTATGTGTATATACACCCTTTAGCGCAACACTGTTGTAAAGAGGGGTTATTTGAACATTTGTGGTCTTTGGGCTTAAACAAATCTGGCTATTCTTCACTTTTATTCAAATTTATTAACAGTGTAACAAGTATTTTGTCCACAAAACTGCCACAGAGGTTTTGGTTTATAGCACCATTCTCTCTAATCTCTAGAGACTGTAGTGCCTGAAAATCTTTTCTGAGCAACTGACACCCACAAACATATCACAATCAAAGTCGCTTAGATCACCTGTTTTCCCCAATCTAATGTTTGGTCAAACAATGGCCAAACCTGTAGATTCTTGTTGCTCATAATGTATTAACATTGTTGAACCATAACACCTTGCAAACGCATCCCAGTCCAGAGGTTTGCAGATTTTCAGTGTAGTGATAAACCATATCTATATAGTAGAAACTGATTGTAATGAGTGAATGATTCTAATCTGTAATATTTTGCTTTTTGTAATCTTTCCTCCTACGCTCAGTCAGTCACTCACTCATTGTCTCTCTATCTAAATGTCTGTCTTCCTGAATTAATCAACTAGCTCAGTTTACTCCAGTGTTTCCTTGGAGCTCCAATGGACTGACGGCAGAGAATATAAATAAAAAAAACAACTCTTCAGATCTTATCCCTTGTGTCCATTATCATGTGAATAACTTGCTGTTCTTCCTCTCTCTATTGGCCTGTGTGCTATAATCTGTTATGTGGATTTTTCTTTCACTGTATGTCATTTTTACTTTTCCATCATTTTTCTTTTCTCATCTATCACACGCTTGTTCTAGATGTCCTAATCAGCCTCAATTGCTTCCTCTCTTCTCTTCTCTGATGTCGTAAACTCATGAAACTGATGGAATGATGACACACAAAATCACATACATAAATTTAAACTTTGAATATTGACTGTAATTTTTAAACTAACTCTAACCTAAACTATAAGTCAATTTGTTACCGAAATACTAACTAAAATGTAGCTTTTACTAAAAAGTGAATCTAACCCTTAAGCCTAAATTAGCCTTTTTCCACGTGGGGGTCAACTCTTACGGCATGTCCCAACTTGTCCAAATTGTTTTACCATCCTTGTAGGGATTTTTTGTATTCACAAAGTATATCAACAGCAACACACACATACACACTGTTCAGTATTTATGATAATAGTTTTCTGTCACCAGAAATCTCTCCTGACTATTGTGTTACTTGTGAGTTATCCTAATAAACTTTCGAATGTTTCAGTTCTCAGAACAATTCAGTTGGTTCACCCTGACCCCCAAGGCTTTCCCCCTTATCCCTGCCTCACCTGAAGGCCATAGCAAGGCAAAGACTGGCAGCCAGACTCAGGGCAGTAACCACGGGAACGATGACCAGCAGGATATCAGTGGGAGGCTGAGGAAGAAGAGGGGCATCATCACCAGTAGAGAGGGAGGGCAAAGTGAGAGGAGGACTTGGAGTTGGGACAGGCGAAGGGGTGACTGTGGAACAAAAAAAGGCATAGGTCAGAGTTACCAGGATTACCTTTCTGTTATTGTGCTCTAGCGACCCTCGGGTGCTCAGGTGCCTGCGAGGGGAGCTGAGGTCATCGGGTGAGTCAAGGCATAGGTCTCACGTTGACGTACGTCACTTCCAAGATCGGCTGATGCTTGATGAAAACCTTCAACTTTTAACTCAAGTTGCGGGTTTATTGGAATTCACGAAAATCCCAAAAGGATTAAGTCAAATTAAACAATGAAACCGTAACCGAATGCTATAAAATGTGCTTAATTCTGTGTACATCACAGAAACTGTAGCTGCTGCTATTGGTACTAGTAGCTAACATATTCTAAGTAAAAGAATGGAATATGGAATACCCCATACCACTAAGCAGGAAGTGTGTGCGTGAGAGCAGTGTTCCTTTGGCATCCATTAGGAGGCATCGGTACGTCCCCTCCTCATCAACAGTCAGCTGGTTCAGCACAATAGAGGAATCCTCAGTAACCACCAGAACTCTGAAATCCCCCTCAGTCAGCTAGATGGGATGGAAAGTAATATATATTTTTTTACACACAATACCTCATTATGACAAAGCTATAAAGCCCAGTTAGATTGGATAGGGAACTGCGATATTCAGGTCTCCCTACATATGTATTCATTTGGGTTCAAGTCCAGACTTTGACCATTAAAGACATTTACAGACTCGTGTTGAAGCAACGTCATCATTGTCTCGGCTGTGTGCTGTCATGGCAAGAAGACACATTTTATGTGGACGCAGGTAGATAATGGGAGGGACCTCTCTGCATTTTGGTCCATTCACCTTCCCTTAGTTCTCTTCACTCTCCGGGTCCCTACCGTGACATGACATCCCAAAGGCATGATGCTTCCAGCATTCTACTTCACAGCAGGGATGGCGTTAGCAAGATGATGAGTGGTACCTTGTTTTCACCAGATGTAGCGCTGGGCATTTAGGCCAAATTATTTGGTCTCATCAAATCACAGAATGTTTTTGCTCATGCCTACCAAGTCTTCTAGGGGACATGTTATCTGTCTTTTATTAAGGAGTGGCTTCCATTCCACCAGGTACTCCCACCTTTGCAGAGAAACTAATAAGCTCTGTTATAGCAATTGGGTTTCTTTGCTCGGTTACTTAGTTTGGCCGACAACAAGCTTTCGGAAGAGTCTTGGTGGTTCAAAAGACTCCAAAGCGTGGTTTTTACTTGTATGTTAAAGTGTGGGACCTTACAAAGACAGCTATTTACCTTTTATACATGTGTAATCATTTCTAAACACATCGCGAGGATGATCAAAGTTCACAGGATGCAGCTGAGTTCAGTGTGGAGTGTTGGGCACAAACTTGTTTTCACTTCACCTTTATAGAGTATTCGGTGTGGATTGATGGAGAGAATGCATATATCTTAATACTTTCTGAAGGCCTTCACTGGCCTGTTCTATGCGTGTGCATCTATCTTACGTTTGAGGGGCTGTGTATCCCTGGAGCCCAGGTGTAGTGGTACTCAGGCCGGCCCACAACTAGACGATGCCAGGGGAGGAAACAGTCCAACACCGCTTGTCCTCCTTCTGCTGCCTCCATCACAAACTCTACCAGAACAAACAGTGAATGGGGATCAGTAGATCACAAGCTCTACCAGAACAAACAGTGAATGGGGATCAGTAGACCACAAACTCTACCAGAACAAACGGTAAATGGGGATCAGTAGACCACAAACTCTACCAGAACAAACAGTGAATGGGGATCAGCAGAACACAAACTGTACCAGAAACAAACTGCGATACAAGCAGGAGGGTATAGACACAAGTGGAAAGGCATAGACACAAGCAGGAGGGTATAGATACATGTGGAAGGGTATAGACACAAGTGGAAGGGCATAGACACAAGTGGAAGGGC
>JACXGK010007845.1:0-24002 GCA_016801125.1 Novumbra hubbsi
GGGTAACAGTACTGCTGGTGTTGTGGTGGTGGAGGGTAACAGTACTGCTGGTGTTGTGGTGGTGGAGGGTAACAGTACTGCTGGTGTTGTGGTGGTGGTCTCTCCGCCCCATCTTCCTCTTCCCTCTTTGCCCCAACATCCATTTGTCAAAGTGATAAATGTGCCATTCCTCCAAATGACCTCCAATGTCATGAGTATTGAAGCAAATGCAGCCAGTCTCATTTCCACAGAAGCCTTAGCAGGTAACAGATGCATAATTCACTGCCCCAGGCTTCCGCTTGGCTACTACTCTAATCTAAATTGTAATCAAAGAGGCTTTCATGCAATGGGCAATCCACAGGCTTTGAGATTGTCGTGTGTGAGTGTTTTCTATTTCAATGCAATTTGTGAAATGTTGGATAAGGTATCTGATGAAAACTGGGAAATATATAGTATTGCTAGAATATCAATGCTACTTGACCTACAGTCATATGAAAACGGAAGTACCATTGCCCAACAGATTTTCTACAAACAGTGAATAGACTACAGGGCAACCTAAGACAGCTCGTCCCATCACAACATTCAGCCTTAGATCGAAAGATACTCATAAAAGTCTCTAAGAACCACTTACACCACAGTCAATGTCAAGTGCATGAGTGTGAAAGAAATGGCCTATCCTGGGCGGTCAGGAAGGAAGAAGCCTCTCCTTTCAAAACAAGGCTATCGAGACATTTGCCACAACATAAGAACTTCATCTTAATGGTAAAGTATGGAGATTGTGACATGATGGTTGGTGCTGCTTTGCTGCCTCTGGGCCTGGCCAACCTGCCGCCGTTAAGTCAACCATGAATTCCACATTGTACCGCGACACGCATTAGGTGAATGTGAGGCATGTTGTGACATGACATAGTTAATGTAGTACTGTAAATAATACTGTGCAAAAATCCCTTTCAGTCAATTTTAAGAGATTGATATGCAGTTACAAGAAACAGCTACATCCAGTTATTTTAGCATAAAGGGGGGCAAAGCTAGGGATGTACTTACTTTTTATGCACTATTAACTTGCATTTCTATTGATACTTACAAAGTATAAGCTGTCAATGTCATTCATTAAATTTGGATTCCTTTAAATTTTTATAATAAAAAAAGACAACTTTACAGGAGGGAAGTTGATGACCCTAGCAACCAGAAAAAACACCTATATGTCTTCCTGTATAAAACTATTTTTACAAGCATGACAAACCTGTCATACCTTGACTGTGTTTCTACACGAAGTTAAACTCAGACACCCATACTTATCCAACAGGACATGATCCTGAGGTGTCTTCAGTGTCCTTCCGCCGAAGTAGAGCTAGGACCACATGGAATTCATGTTTGGTAAAAAAAAAATTGCGATCCTATAAAAAAATTATAGGACTTTGAAAAGTACGATAAAATTGTTATCATAAACCAAATTGTGTAGACGTGTTTCTCTCTATAAAGGTTGTGCCTTCCTAAATAAATAGGATTAGACAGAAATGGTTTAGAGTGGCATGCCAAGCATGCAAATACATTTACAGTAAAAAGCCGGGTGGCTTGGGACCATTTCCCTCCTGACATTTTAACAAATTTCCACCAGGTAGCTTAACTTAATTAGCCAGATTTACCTTAGTTTGAGCTGCAGTGTTGCTCCCTTTAACTGTCTTGGCAACAGGATCCTCCAGTAAACAGAACCAAATTGTACCTGAATGTAGTTGGTGCTAATCTCAACGATAGTTCAGTATATTTGTTTGCACAGCTGGCTATGTCTAGTAACATGTTTTATTGAAATCACTAAGCGATAGCTAATTAAGTTAGTGCTATTACCAACTACACAAGCAGGTAACGTTAGCTGGCTTTAGATACAAATGTAACTGTTTATACAATCATGCACTGCATTGCCTAGATTAGAATGAGTTAATTGGTTCGGCTTTGAGCAGGGATAAGCCTGTTTAATGTTGTGCTATGATTTGCAGTACATATTTGTTCACAACTGTTGGAGACATTTCTGGTGATGTGTTTTTTTTACAGTTGCCATGTGTGATTGTTTGTTACGTTGACGTGTTTTGCATATTAATGAGGATACAATGCACCCAGTGGCATCATCTGAATAGTTTTAAGAGGCAATAAAGCAAAAATCTGCTTTTTCCAAAAATGATGAGCTGATATTGGGGTTCACATTTTGGTCATTGAGATGACACTTAAAATCGGGAAGTGAAGAAGTTTTGCCAGGATTGTGGCTCAGGTTAGGGGGTTCATTTTAAAACATCATTACACACAAACACACACACACACATATTCACCTCTCACAAATACAAATTTGAGAATTGAACCCAACATTCAATCATCTCAAAAGGAATCACAAAGCATGCAAAGACATTCAAGTTCTCACGTCTTACACAACCCAAACACTGTGACGAGCCTGGAAAATTACACACGGTGCTACCGTAATGTATGTGAAGCCAACAGTTCCAGTGGAGGCCATTCAATCTAGGCCATTCCTTTCAAATATATATAAACTATATGTTCATTAAATAGCATGTTTTTTTTTTGTGAGTCTCAATCTATGCACATTAGGTAATGGAGAAAATAAAAGAGAAATTATCGTGTTGTTTCTGTGGCCTAAATGTAAGAATTGTAGTGTATTTTCTGCATACCATCAAAGCGTAATAATTACTGTCCTTGGGGTTTTGTGGATTTTATAGTGTCTATGTTGCGGTGAGGGTCTGTCTCAACCACTGTATTTCTTTCTTACTTCATACATAGAGACTCGGCTCTCCTCTCTCTTCTTGTCCTCTGTCCTATCCTTTCCTGGTTCCCAGTCAGGAACACACTCCACAGAGCGCCATGAATCACTTGCGTGGCTACGTGTAATACCTTGGGCATGCTCCCAGACATTTAAAGAAAAATAAATAAATAAAAACAGGGAACGATTGAGAGAGACAGCTGGGGGGTGTTGAGTGAAAAGGTTAAGGTTAAGGTGGTGGTGTCAGTCTACACATAATACCCGAAAATAAATAACATTAAATATCTCAGAAACACGAGTGTTCAGACACTTTAATCATGACCTTAATAAAAGCACCTAACAGCAATAACATCTTAGAATCTTCTATTGCAGTTTCTCCCATTATTCTTTGGAGATCCTCTCAAACACTTGTCAGATTGGATGGTAGTTTTTGGTGAACTGTAATCTCCAGGTCTTTCCAGAGATGTGCAAAAGAGTTCAATTCCAGACTGAGACTCTCAAGGACATGCATAAACTGGGACACTCAAGGACATGTGTAAACTGGAACACTCAAGGACATGTATAGACTGTGACACACTAGGTCATGCAGAAACTGGGATACTCAAGGACATGCATGTCCCACAGGCTACTCCAACTTAATCTTGGCAGTGTTCTTTGGGCCACTGTCGTGCTGAAAGATTAATCTTAACCCCATTCTAAGGTCCTGTGTTATCTGGATTATGTTTTTTTCAATGAGCTTTGTTAATCTTCTTCTCAATCCTGACCAGTCTCGAAGTTCCTGCTGCCAAAAAGCATCCCCATGGCATGACGCTCCCACCTCCATGCTTCACTGTAAGAGATGGCTTTATCCAGCTGAAGAGCTGTACCTTGTTTTCACTTGACCTACCTTTTGTCATTGAAGCATAATAGTTCAATTGTGGTTTCATCAGATCAGAGGATCTTTTTCCTCATGCTCTCTGAGTTTTTCATATGTCTTTTACTCAGAGTCATTCACGAGGCATGTCATATGTCTTTTACTCATAGTCCTACAAGAGTCATGTCATTTGTCTTTTACTCATGAGTGGCTTCTGTCTACCCGCTCTGTCATAAAGCCCTGATTGACAGTGCCGCATAAACGTTGTCCTTCTGGCAGGTTCTTATCTCAAATTATCAAAGGACACCAGAATGTACACAAACTGTGGAGAAAGTAAAAAATGTCTAAATAGTTCCAGGAACTATAAAAACACATATTGGAAGGTGAAATGTCACAACTTTACATATTGAAGAAATTAGATAAACATGCACAAAGATAATGAGCAACAAACAAGGTCCTCCTTGACACAAACACTGAGTGTCTAAACTTGTCTCAAAGCCTACCCCCCCCCACACACACACACACACACACATACACACATAGTATGTAGACCTTTTAGAGAGTCTACATACTATGTGAGTTACCATATGCTTGGTTTCTGTGTGTGGGGATGAGGGGTAGTAAGGCCAGAATATAGGTGGGCCGAGTGTAATGATTTCATGGGCAGTGGTGATGCAGGGAAACACCCTTCAGGATTCTCTTCCTCCCCCCTGTCTGCCTGTCTGTCTGCCTGTCTGTCTGCCTGTCTGTCTGCCTGTCTGTCTGTCTGCCTGTCTGTCTGCCTGTCTGCACCTGACCATGCAGCTCGGCAGGTCTCTGTCACCACCACTGTTTACTGCCTCCTCAACGTGATTTAGAGGTTGTTAAGCTGGCTTACCGTCCAACCAGAGGATAATATGAGAGGGAGCCAAACACACACACACACACACACAGACTGCATATCCTATTTTCCCCTTAAAAGATCAATAACATCAATTAATTTCTTCATACAACTTAAATGGATTGGTAACTCAGTAGAGAGAAAGCTCTGTCACTGCCATGTCTTGCTTGATTTATACTATGATTAAATGTGTGTGTGTAAAAGTGTACACGTTTGTGGGGGTGTGCGTGCACATGTCCGTGCGTGTACACTCATGTGGTCACCAATATACCAAATATTGTTTATCCACAGTTGGCTCCTCCATACATCACATGTCAACAGTTCACTTGGAGGCCTAATGAGTGAAATGATTGAGGGGATTGTGGGGAGGATTTGTCGACTGAAGGAGGTTCACACACACAAACACACACACACACACACCTCTGATTGCTCTGATTAGGATTATTAGGCTGAGGCATGGTAGACAGGAAGGGGTTAACTTCCAGGCTTTTGGAAGTAGGAGATTAATCTCCATCAGAAATACTTTCAACAGTTTTAAGATGGGAGGAAGGTCACACAATACCCCTCACTGGTCTAATTCAGCTAAAACAAAGGATTGTAATGACTTTACCTGAAGAGGAAACAAGTGGGAGATGTTGTATGTTTTAGACATCATTAGAATAATAAAAGCACAACTAGAAAAGACAACTGCAGAAATTTGGTGGTCTTGCCAGCTTGTTTACATAAAAATTTAAAAAGTCTTTGAAGTTGAGATAACAAAATCATGTGAAATAATATGTGTTTGATCCCTCTAGCTTGAATGGTTCAAGTGATGCTGTTTTAAGGTTAATTAATGAAAATTACATTAATTAATAGTAATGGTTTATAGATTTCAAATTGGGATTGCAAACCATAAAAATTATGAAGGTTTACATAATCATGGACGATATAAGTTCGGATAGCCTGGACTTGTGAAACAAAGTTGGTTTGGTTTCTCTGTTTTGAGCATTTCAAAAGATACTCTTAATAATACACTAATTATGCAGACTGCAGTAATTAAAATCATCCATCGTTTGAAAACTTTTCATATAATTTCAATTTAGGACTAAAACTAATGTTGGTACTATAGCTTAATTGACAATGACGCATGACCCTTCTACTTGAAATCACACTATTCCTGATAACTTATTCTCTTTTTAAAAGTTTTTACAAAGCTTTGCTTGTACAAAAGTAAACATAGTATATCAAATCTGAACACATGCAATCTAAAGTCTTAGTTCAACATCAGCACTGCTTTGGAGTTGATCACTTAAACAGTGTAGAAGCAGTAAGTGTCAAAAATTCTAACATTTTCCATGTAATTGGCCTTACATTCTCATTCGGAGTTCATATAAATATTGTTATACCTAATAAACTATAAATCAAATCGATTTTTTCGAGATACGTGCAATGGACAGGCTGGACTTTTGTGTCGATTGCTCAAAATATTGTGCCATGTACTACTGGCAGAATACATTTAATAACTAATATAAATATTCATAAAAATAGTTGGTTCTTTGTATTTGTAAGCATTTCTAATTACAGAATAATTTATTAATATGTTTTTATCTGTTTTAGATATAGGTTCTTTATTGTAAAAACTGGAAAATATGAATTGAAAGATTGTTTGAAGTTTGAATTACCATTGTTCAATACTAAAATATACAGATGATACAGGCACTAGTGTATTTTTTGTCACAACTAAGTATCTTAGTGGGCAATAATGAATTAATCTGAAATTAAATAAAGATGTTATTACTGGTTACATGCCAATTTTCACGTTTGCCTTAATACATTTACTTTGGAGAAGGCAGGGCTATGTTTCTGTCAGGTTTGGAGCGGGCAACCAACTAGATGACCTGGTCCCCGGGGGAACTAACTTACTGTGCCAGCTGAGGCTCCTAGTAGTTACCAAGACAACGGCTTAGTGAGGACACACAGGGCCAGTAGATACAATCTGTACACAGTGGTTTGTAGTGCTGGCGGATCTGTGTGACTGTGTGACGTGTGTTTGGTGGGAGTGAGACAGGGAGTGGTGGTCTAATCCTCAGATTATTACCCATCAATATAGCCAATGAAACTCAGCTACTCATACCAGTAAGCTGGGACTTACGTGTGTAAGTGAATGACTGAGTGTGTCCAAAGGTTAGTATAAATTCTGTTCCATAAGGGTAATTCCAGAGCATTATTTGCTTATGTATATTTTGTATTTCATTCGTCAAGTGCACCATACAACATTCTTGTGACACCGCACATGATGTAGAAATGGGAATATGGACCGTATAAAAAACATCTTAAATGTTATAAATGTAAGTGTTGTAGTGCCTATAAATTGATACATTAGAATGTGACCAGAGCAGTGTTCATCTGATCAATACATCAGTGTGGTTGGTTGAGGAGCCTCATGGTCTGGGGGTCAAACCTGTTTGTGTTTCTGGAAGTGCCTGACCTGATCCTCTGATACATCAACCCAACGACAGCAGTGTGAACAGACCATAGCCTAGGTGGCTGTAGTCTTTTGTGGTGTTCTGTGCGTTCCTCAGGCATCTTGTGTGGTAGATGCCTTGCATGGAGGGAAAAATGACAGCCAATGATGCGCTCCGCTGACTTCACTCTCTGGAGGCCTTCGCGGTCAGCTGTGGAACTGACGCTGTACCAGGCAGTGATGCGGTCTGAGAAGACCTGTAGACGTTGGTGAGCGTTCAAGCATACATATCAAACTTCTTGAGACTCCTCAGGAATAACTGCGGTTTTGGGAAGTTTTTACCGCTGCGTAACCAATTGAAAAACAGATAGACTGCGAGGGGCACAATGGTGGATTTTACTGGGGAGGGTGAAGCTTCATCAAGGTGTGAGGGAGCAGTCGCAAGCAGGAAGCTGAAAATAGCATTTAGAAGTAAACCACCAAGATGCATCCTGTTTATATACTAGACTATAGCAGCTTCTATTGATGTCATTAGAAGAATGTATGTTCCCACATACTAAATAAATATTTAACTGAGATCTCAACATGGACAGTTGGTAGGATACCACCTGACATTCGTTGTTATTATTATCCTGAATGACGATCACAGGTACCATTACTGCATGCCTCAGAGCTGTCAGGCCATATTATGTACCTATCATGTCTGAACAATATACAGTGGAGGAAAAAAATATTTGATCCAATGCTGATTTTGTATGTTTGCCCACTGACAAAAAAATATATAATTTTAATGGTAAGTCTATTTGAACAGTGAGAGACAGAATAACAACAAAAATATCAAGAAAAACACATTTGGATATATACTCTCCGGAATGATCTTTTAGTACCCAATCATGTTACTTGCCAATATATTTTCAAAAAACAATAAAATGTTGCAGTTTCAACAGGTGTCTTTGTAATGTATGTAAATTTCTGTATTTTAGATTAATTTAGATTTATTTCCTATAAAAAAATATTTAATATATGTTTTCGTGGAAAACAAGGACATTTCTAATTGACCCAAATTTAGAAAGCAGTAGTTTATATCAATGGTTTGATATAAACTACCGCAATGGTTCTTTGAATAAACATCACTAGCAGCTTTATCCCTTTGCCTTCACTGTGCGTCAAAAAGACAAGGATCAGAACTAAACCCATGATTGCTTCAGTGATCGTCAGATCCGCCTGATCACACTGATTGATGGCTTGTTGGACTTGTTTTTTTCCCCAGGGCAACCAGAATTACCAGTATATGATATGGCGGTGTTAGCTGTAATGAGCAGTACAGGAGTTTTGCTTCGTTAACGCTATGATTATCTGAAGTTAATTGGTAGACAATGGATTCATGAGGATCTCAACGAGTTAGAAGGACATTTGGACTGTGAATTCATGACACATTTGTCTTTCTGTTTTTACTGAGAGTTAATGTACGCATGACCGGTTGTCTTGTGGTTGGAAAGCACCTAGCAGTCTGAGGCTCTCAGGAGTCTAGTTCCCCAGAGGGAGGAATTCAAGTATACGGAAAGGAGTGACTGAAAGTAACAGTCTGCAAAGTGTTTATCTCTAGATGTTAACTGGCATATCTCCCTCCCACTCCATCTCCTATTCCCTGTACATTACGCTTCTCCTCTCCACCTCCTTATCCCCCCCACAGGGAGGACATAAAACACAATGTGCCTAGTGTTTGTGCGGGTACTGTAAACACAATTTGATTGTGAGTTACCTTGATAAAATGTTCATACACCAATTGTGAGTACGCATGACATGGGCGTTGAGTCCACATACTTTATTGTGTGGTGGGTTGTGATGTGTGTTTACAATATACACAGAAAATACAAGTATTTAAGGGAAAATTGTTCAGGTGGCATGTATTCTAACAATTTCCCTGGAGATTAGTGATCAGAGCATTGTCTCTTTGAGGTGTGGAAGTTCATCCCAAATAGTACTGTTGTGAACGAATTGGAAAGATGTATCATTTGTTATCTCAATGGAGACAAAAATGGCCGAAAATGTACTTATATTCTTACTACCCACTGTACATAAATGTATGTGACAGTACTTTGTTTAAGTCTGTTATGTGTCTATATACGTTGTCTACCAGTAGCAGCACCAAAAGCAACACCATGACAACAAGCAGAGCATAATTTACTGAATCAGATTTGTACCCATACTCTCATCACAAAGTATCCCCACTGCTGTTCCCATCACAGCACAGCCCCTTCCCCATTCCCATGGCGTAGCAGCAAGCACACAGACTCATCCGTCTCCATTTCCTCTTCCTGTCTCTTTATCGTCGATGCCAGCTATACTCGCATCAATCAAATTAGTCTCTGTTCACCTCCTCTCTGTCACTAATTTGAACCGTTTACTGAACCTTTCCTCAAGTAGACTACTCTTGATTCTTCCACGTGCTTTATATTCCAGAACAAACACATCTGATTTAACTAATCAAGAGCTTGTTGATTAGTTGACACATTGAAGCGTTGGTTTCCACTGTTGTCCAGCATAGAAAAACAACATGTCTATGGATGATTTATTTCACTAATAGTTTTTTTAACCAATCAGATAAGCTATAAACAATGACCTAATGTGAAAAGATTTGATTTGATTGCTCAAAAAGTAGAGGAAAGTAAACTAGCAGTTTTAGAGCATCTGAGCAGTAACATAATGGTTGTCAGATCAAATTTGTCACCAGCTGGCAGGGCAGTCAATTCCTCTATTTCTTCTTAAGGTCAGTCATTGGTCTAAATGGAAATATGTTCTTAGTCAACTTACCAGGTACAAGTTGTGTAAAAAATTATTAGATAAAGACCAACCACTGAAAAAGTTGGGGTGTCATGAACATACAGCCTATGAATCCAGTACATCTTAACATGCTCATCTGTCAGACAACAGCTCACTGATTAAAACAGCAGCATCTCATCTTCATAATCGTATGATCTTAACTACATGACAGCTCTGTTGTGGGCTACTTTCAAATAAAACACACACGATAAAGTTACACTTCAGCGGTCAAAGTGTGTGTGTGTGTGTGCATCTTTATCTCCAAAACTACGTCTACATTCTGTCAAGTCTGGAAAACAATATAATTAGGACATGCATTGTGTGTTCAGAGATGGAAAGATATCACAGACATTTCCCATTATGCAGACATTCTCTCCTTGCTCACGCACACACCTGAAAGATAAAACCGGGGTGAGGGACAGAAACACTGGGAGAGTAAAATGCTCCTCAAGGCAGTGCATGTGTTCCAACTTATCACACACAGCTATGGCTCTGGTCCCTTTCTGTTCACCCTTTAGTTTACCAGGTAATCCGTTTGAGAACAAGTTCTCATTTGCAATTGTGACCTGGCTAAAGGCACGACTTCACAAGACAACACAAAGTTACACACTTATTGTACTTATCGTCACCAAGTGTGAACCGACCTGGGAGTTGATGTCATATCCCACAGTACCGGATCTGCTCTTTGTATGTCTATAAAGATATGTTACTCCGGATATACACCAATGAGCCAAAACATTATGACCACTCACAGGTGAAGCAGGGATAACATAGATCATCTCACAACAAGGACACAGATTAAGGTCTGGGTAGATTACATGGTAAGCAGACAATCTGTTCTGGAAGTCGATGTGTTGGATGCAGGAGACTTGGCAACATTGACATGGGCCAGTTCGTTATGGCCAATTGTACTTCCGGTCTGAAGTAGTGAGTACCGACCGACAGTGGAAAGGTTGCCCGGTCACGTGGACGGCTGTGGACGGGTGTGGACAGGTGTGGACGGGTGTGCGGAAAGTGCAGGCACCAGGATGCACTAACAAACCCACTAACAAATCCACATCTGAACGTAATCAGAACATCAGAGTATTGTATGTTTATTGTGTCTGCCTGGAGATTTGTTAACCCCACACTCCCTGTGTGTGTCATGTTCTGGCTGGGGGCCCCTGGCCATCTCTGTGAGCCCGGGGCTCAGCAGGTACCTGCCACTAAAGGTGCCTCTAGGCACCTCTACATGACTAGTTAGTACTCCCCAATTGGGGACATCTGTTGCCAGTTTTCTCTGATTGGGGAGCCTATTTAAGTTGACTGTTTTCCCCATTTAGCTTGTGGGTTATTGTTTATGTGCTTGATGCTGCTGTTATGGCCAGCTATATGTTTGTTGTTTTCACTCAGTTTCCATTCAGTCTTTATTCAGTTAAGTTGTTCTGTAGAGCCTTATCCTATTAATCCTAATGATTCTGCACCTGTCCTAACTCCTGCTCTCAGTGTGACAGCATAGCCCAGGGGTTTAAGGTTGAACATTTGAGACTCTGATTGTCCAAAGACAATCACACATAACACATTGTAGACTAGAAAAATTGCTGTAACACCGATATGGCAACATCAACTACTAATGTGATTTAAATAAGTTTGACCAGTGGTCAACTGAGTGTCGAAAGAGCTTTAGGCTTTAGCACAGTAGTAGCTAATGCAAGACCCGTGGTTTTGTGCAACACTTAGTCACAAACCAGACTTTCATTAAACTACCTCTGTTATACCGGTAGTTGGACTTTTTAAATCGTTTTCACTACAACTTCCCTTGTTGAAAATAAAATCAGAACCCCATTGTTAAGGTTTAATTAAGCTTTTAAAAACCTCTTAGTGGAACAAAAGTACCATAGGTTTTTCTACACCTGACGATTTATTTCTCATTTTGCACTTCTTTGTAAAGCACACTTGGATTAATTTATGTACGTATTCATGTAAATCAGCATTCATCCCTTTTGCAGAATGTCATAGAACACGAGCATGAAGAAGTGTGAATATAAACCCCTCATGAAAACCCAGAGGACAGCATGCCTGGCCTCTCTTTCTCACTGTCTTTTGTTCTCTTTTTTTACTTTCTATCTTTTGCTCTCTTTTTCTCACATTTGCTCATTTTCTCTCTGTCGTTCACTCTCTTTGTCACTGCTTTCTGCATTGCTACACCCTATCTGATCAAATAAGTAGCTGTGATCTTTTGAACTCACATAGTCTGATCTTCTGAGCTCTAGTAATATACATGCTGGGGCCTACACACACAGTCACCTCCCCAATCAACAAGAAGATTCCAGACCAAAATCAAATATGAAGCAGAGGAAATGCCGTCACAGAAAGTCATTATTTCTGATTGGGTTTTTGTGCAATTATGAATGTGTGTGTGTTTTTTGTGAAGACCGCAGTGCATCAGTATGTATCATATCTCTGGCTGCTAAAACCTAATCCAGTTGTTCTGCAGTAGATAGAGCACACCAAATGTAATGGTGGCTGTGTAAAGATGGCCACTCTTTCTGCAGCACATACAGGTCTCAGCAGGTCAACCATCCCCGAGGCCCTGGTAGGCAGCAGCTCTGTTGAATAACCAATGGATATTCTCAAAAAAGCAGCACCTTTAGTGGTTCAGAAGGAGTCCAATGATAACAGTGAATCCATGGATGAAGAAAGAGTAGATTTCTCTTTTGAGGAAGAGCTCATTTTCACCATAGACGAAATGTTTCCAATAAGTAGTAACATACAAGTCTGTATTTGATCAAAAGCTACAAACAAGGCTTTCAACTAACCTGTAGGTTGGCCAAACTTTGCAAGCCACTAGACGTGTCCTTTTCGACACGTGTGCAGTTTAGTTGCAAATGACATACGCTTTTCAACTGATATATATATATGTTTTGGGGCGGCTCTTTACACCCGGACAGTGATTATAATGACATAATGTGTGGAGACAGGGTGAACTGGCCAAAGTAGAAATAGAGCACTTTCCCAAGCTGTTGTCTGCGTATGAAGGGGTTTCACCCTTGTAATCATTTCAGCTGCAACCAGAATAAAGTCTATAGAGACAACATGTAATGTTTTAAAATGGCCACTAGACAGTGTCGTTGGGCTGAAGGTGGACCTTCCTCTCTGAAACTCGTCTATGTTCAGGTGCTTTGTCAACTGACAATATAGCCGTTCCATTGAATATGAAACCGCCATAGAATCCAGACCTCAAATAACCTACACCCTTATAGAAATATACACATGTATATCAGAATCACCTTTTAATTTATGATTGAGTTATTTATCTTGAACTTACAGTTAATGCATTCATACTATGTGGCACAACCTCACAACCCAGTAATATGTGTGTTTTCCTTCAGGAAGTAGCAAAGTAATTTGTGGAAGGAAAATACAAGTATGTGAAGTTAGAAAAGATAACAATAAATATCAATAAAGAAAGCCCCAGTGTAGATGCACAGACAAATTAGTCACTTTTCTCCAAAAACTAAAATACCTGGATTAGGTAAGTATTCTTGTTAGAAACACCTTTCTGGCAGAAATCAATAAGTATTTTTGTCTCTGAATGATCTTGATTATACCTGGATTGTACAATATTTACACATTATTCTTTCCAAAACTTGGCTTTGCGATATATTTCAAAAGAATGTTTTTTCATTGTGTCCTTGTTAAGCGATTATTATTATATTCCTCATAGCTGAATATTTCTCCAGGTGTCTGGTGTAAAGCATAGACATATCCTGTGCTTATTAGAATCCCATATGATTGTAAAAGAAAGATTCCCCTTAGCCAATGTCAAGCAACCCCCTCACCAAAATGAATCTACAAACTTGTTAAAAAAAACGGAGGCAGTGATTTGTTGTGTTGGATTATTTCCATTTAGGCCAGACTGCAGAGTCTGCCAGGATACCCCGTCATACCCATTGATCACAACATTAGCACCACCCTGGAAGGGAGAGCACCACCCTGGAAGGGAGAGCACCACCCTCTATCATACTCCCTTTGGTGTACTGCCGTGTTTCCCAAACCAACCCCTGGCCATATAACATACTGCATTAGTCTTTCCACATTGGTTGGTGTTAGGTCATTTGGACTGGGCACAAAGGACACAAAGACAACGTCCACCAATCTAACGTTACATGTAAAAGCCCGCAAACATACACACAAAGGCTTGCTCACATACACTTACAGGGAGAAACTTGCTCTCTCTCACACACACACACACACACAAACACAGGCTTGCTCACACACACACTACCTCCCTCCCTCACTCACTCACACACACACACACACACACACACAGGCATGCACCCACACAGCTCTCCCTGATTAGTTGAATTACTCCCAGTGATCAGCCTGAGGAGACACTATCCCACTGAGGAGACACCATCCCACTGAGGAGACACCATCCCACTGAGGAGACACCATCCCACTGAGGAGACACCATCCCACTGAGGAGACACCATCCCACTGAGGAGACACCATCCCACTGAGGAGACACCATCCCACTGAGGAGACACCATCCCACTGAGGAGACACCATCCCACTGAGGAGACACCATCCCACTGAGGAGACCCTATCCCACTGAGGAGAACAAAGCTGAATCTCTCGTCTTCGCTCTTACCTATTCTCTATAGATCTCTAATCAGTGCCTCTCTCAGACTCCTTCCCTGTCTGTCTCTTTTTCACTCCTTGTATCACTTAGTCTCATTCTCTCTGAACTGCACATGTATACAATGTAAAAGTCATCCAAAGAGTCTTTCTCCGAGACAACCTCCAGGCGGCCACTGGTCCTACCCTCTGAAGGTGACTGTGCCAACCACCCCACCACAGCCTTCTGCTGGCCTCCAAAGCCGGCGTTATCGATCATGGTACTTAAAACTGGTGTCCTGCGCCAAATGCTACCTCACGCCTAAGCCTCGCTCTCCGATCACATTCCATAAACAGTTGTCTTTTAATTAAAAGGGGACTCGATTTGCATAAGCCTGGGTTCATTTGCTGGCACACAGACAGGCAGACAGACAGGCAGACTGACAAGCAGACAGACATACAGGCAGGCAGACAGAAAAACAGGCAGACAGACAGGCAGACTGACAAGCAGACAGACATACAGGCAGGCAGACAGAAAAACAGGCAGACAGACAGGCAGACAGACATGCAGACACACATACAGACACACAGGCTGGCAGGCGGACATAAACAAGGCTAATAAAATGTGCTCAGATTTCACCATAAATGGCTAATAACAAGGACAGCAAGATAACAAGATGGATGATAAATAGTAGTACTCATCTTACAAACTCATTAATAGGAGACACATTGGCTCTTGTCTTTGAGGATGAGCTGGACTAGGTCAGTAAACAAGATGCTGCAACAAAGATACACATCTGATACATTCTGATTCAAGTATTCTGATAAGCAACATTAGTTAGAGAAGGTAGTCTAACTAATAGCATTGAGAAATGTCAGCCGATTCCTTTTTAATGTGTCTGGTAACAACATATACAGTCTAGCATTGTTGACCTGCATCTGCAATGCAATCTGGCGTCCTCATGGTTAACTGGTAAAGTACTGTAGCGTGGTGATGCACAAATGCAGTTGGCAGAGTTCCCATGGACCCAGGTTTATTTGGTGAAAGCATCGGCACAAAGAGTATTATTGCGTTATTCGTAATGGAAACGGCACATGCAAGAGAAATGTACTAAAGGTTGAATACCTGTTAATTTCTCCACATGGGGTTTTTATTGTGTGAAAATATGGTGGAAACAGTGTTTTTCAAGTAAATTATAATTGAAGGTATGCGGAGCATGTGATGTTGTTCTCCATTACTGGCACATTTGTAAATACATTACATTTTGTGGTTAAAAAGACCAGAATTCAACAAAAGTGTCTCGATGTAATCAATATATAACATGTAAATGTTTTTGCTTTACTCGACAAAAACAATAAGGGAAGGGGAGTGGTGTGGGTTCAAACCCATGCTGCAGAAGTACATACTTAACGGTGCCCCAGCATACCTGAGACAGGAAATAGCTGTCCGGGCAGACATGCAATCGTCACTATATTAAAGCACAGTCTGGCTAAATGGGAAATAAAAACACTCCATCCGCCCGGATTCATTGACTCAAGTTAAATGGAAACGCACTGCAGCAGATGAGTCACTTTTTAAAGAAATCCCTGGACATTATACATAAACTGCACATAATTGCTGACATATTGTTCTACTTCACTAAGCCATTATGTTGACTATACGTGTCCAATATACACATACACAACAGCCTCAAACTCCACTCACACGCGTGTCAACCCACACCCAGTAAACAAGGCAGACGGTTCCAGCAGAAGGTCTCTGAGGGGCAGTTCCTAACTTAGCACACAGTGAGTTAGCTTCATTAAGAAATGTCATTAAACCTGGGTTACATAAAACTGGACTCCTGCCCAGAAGACCTGTGGAGGAAGGCAGCGAAGAGGAGAGAGGAGAAAGGATAGTAAAGGAGGAAGGAGAGGGAGGGAGGTTTTGCAGCTGCTCTCCATCTCTGCATTCCCTTGATTACTTGCCGTCTTTGTTCGTTAGCTGTGGCGTGTCTTCACCCAGGGCACGGCGAAGATAATGAGTGGGGGGGTTTCGCCGTAGTGGGTAGGCAGGGCATAGTCAGGCGGTTCGCATCGGTGCTGTGGAATTCATACTGGCCTGTCTGCTGACGCCGTGATGAGACAGGGCCATCCACCATTTTGAGTACGGAATGTTTGACTCTTAATGTTGAAGGATATTGGTGGTAGAGGGCAGAAGCACCAAAGCCTTTTTCTAAATCATACATACCCAGGCACGCAAATATTCATATCATGATAAGAACATTTTTGTCATGGGTCTCAGAACCAGCATATGTTCATGTCCACTTAACAAAGAGAATGAGGTTAAGATGTGGGTGTCTGTATGAGCAATTAGTGACAACCGCTGTAAAAAAGCACAGTTCCTCATAAGATCATCAATAAACGTTTGAAATTACCGTCGTCTTTTACAACCTGTACATTACCAACATCTTTCACATGACCAACATGTATCACAACCTGTACATCACCAACGTCTTTCAAAATCTGTACATCACGACATGTTTCACAACCGCTACATCATCTTTCAGAACCCGCTAACGAAATAATAATAGCCACTTCTGTTCAATTCACTCCATTATCCTCATTAGCCTTTTTAGTGTCACAGAAATGTCAGCTTGTCTACAGATCGCTTTGTGGCAAGCCGCTTATCAAATCTGGAGCCATTGCCTCCTTAATCTAACTGTCTATATTGGAAACTAGCTGTGCAACACAGTGGGAAGCAATACTAATAATTCACAACCTAATAATGAATAGACTAAATATCATGGCAATTAAAAGGCTCCCATTTGTGAATATGGCTGCAGCCACAGCAGAAGATTTTTGATTTTGGTCAGATGAAGTGATACCTTTAATGAATTGAGTGTTTATAAAATAGTGTGTGGTTTGTAAAGGATGTAAGCCTTGCAGTAGTTATTTTGAGGGCATATTAGTGCATATTTTATTAGTAAGTAAAAAAAACGTTGTAGTTAAAGTAGTATGAAAAGGGAGTCAAAGAAAATAAGGAGAATACAAAATAATTACCATCTTCAAAAGTGTAGGGAATACATACAGTGTCTCTGGAAAGTATTCACTTTCTCCACATTTTGTAGTGAGGCTTCAACAATGATTACATTACAATGTCTTGCCATCATTCTAAACACAATACAACCACCCCTTTTTTTAATCTGTGCCTTTCAGAGAAGTGCCTTTGGCAGCGATCACATGTTCATGTCTTACTGGGAATGTATCTGCCAGCATTACACACATGAGTTTTGTCAGTTTCTCAAATTTCTTTCTTGCAATCCTCTCAAACTCTGTCAGATCGGAAGGGGAGCATTGGTGAATTGTGATCTTCAGGTCTCCCCACAGATGTTCAATGGTGTTCAAGTCAGGGCTTTGACTGGGCCACTCAAGGACATTCATAGGCTGACCGTTGTCGTCGCTGTGTGGTTTGGGACATTGTTGTGCTGACAGTTTAATCTTCATTCTAGTGTGAGGTCCTGTGTTATCTGAAACAGTTTTTCCTTCAAGGACCTCCCTGTGTTTCGCTCCAGCCACACTCAATCCTGACCAGTCCCCAGTCCCTACTGCTGTAATGCATCCCCATACAGCAATCGTGCTTAACTCTAGGCATAGCATCAACCAAGGGAAGATTAGTACCTTGTTCTTGACCTTTCAGACAAATAGTTACATTTGTCTCAGACTAAAAATATTCTTCCGTCATCGCACTCCATTAGATGGCATTTCACATGACTTTACACTAAGTAGTGACTTCCATCGAGCCAATAATCTGAGTGACGAAGTGCTGCAGACATTGTCATCATTGGCAAGTTCTCCCAATGCTGCAGAGAACCTCTGAATGTCTGTAAGAGCTGCCACAGGGTTCCTTGTCTCCTTTATGACCAAGGTCCTGCTTGACTGGTTACTTAGTTTGGTAGGACCACCAAAGCTCTGAATGTCTGTAAGAGCTGCCACAGGGTTCCTCGTCTCCTTTATGACCAAGGTCCTGCTTGACTGGTTACTTAGTTTGGTAGGACCACCAAGACTCAGCTGGTGGAAATCTTGGTGGTTTGAAACTTCTTACATTTCACATTGATAGAGTCCACTGGGCTCTTGAGACCTTTAATTAGCTTTTTATTAAAAATGTATTATAGATTATATGTCAAATTATAATTTAAATCTATAATACAACCAAAGTGGAAGAGTATAAATATTTTCTGAATGCACTACATATAAATCCTATGCCACTCAGAAATGATAAATATTGGATATAACATTAATGTTGTCAAATGAGGATAAAAAAAGAAATGAATGTACATCTTTAATCTTTATTTATTTAAAATAACATGATATCAAAGGCACGTTATTAATACCGGTACACAAAATGATCTGACAATGAATATACAGGATAGAGCATGAGAATGACAACGTTTGGAAGTTTGTTGGATTATAGTTTGGAAACTGACACATTTTGCACACCGCATATTACTGTTACTGAATGACACAGTAAAATAATAAAAAATAAAAGAACCAAGGATTTTAAAGGAGGTGTTTAGTTTCTAGGTGTACAATAGAAAGATGATGAGGAGATCAGTACTAGGACCAGGAGTCATCCTGAACAGGAGAAACCTGCTGGTTATTCATTAAACGACAGACGCAAGGAGTCTTTCCAAGTCACGTGATCAGGACATTCCTGACCCTAATCATCACTGTTCTCTTTCTTGTTTAAATCCACAGGCTAGAGGACAATACAATAAATAAGGCAATAGTTGTAGGCCAAGGCGCAGAAACATGGCACATTATGAGGGCCAGGGGTTTCACCCAAATACTCCACCTGGACAACACAAAGAAAACAAAACGTACTTGGCTTGGGGGACGTGTGTATGGACGACTGGGTGGGTCTACTCTCATCTAATGTGCAAAAATACTATTTATTTCAAATCACTCTTTAAACCTATTTGTATACAGAAACAATGCATGCCATCAATGATGTAGATTTGAGAAGGCACTGAGGGCATGTGGATCCTATCACATGTAGGATCACCGTAGCAACCACAGGGAAGACTGGAGTGTGTCTGCTGGGCCAATCAGCCAATCAGCGGATAAAAAGTCAACGCGGATCACTAATCGGTACTCACAGGCTTTCAAGGCCAGTACTACTCCATAACAATGCTAACAGAAAGAAACATTGTGGAGCCTTTAAATTTGAATGTTGGTTGTAGTTACGGGACATTGATGAGAGGAAGTAGGCAAAATGTTTTATCCCAGCAAAGGTCTGAGAGCACTTCTGAATCAGCTTGTATTCAATTGGTGTAATATCCCAGTGGATCTGGTTAAATGGCCTGACAGAAGGGGGGCCAAAGGAACAACAGGAGAACCGAACACACACAGATTAAGGCGCAGAAGAGGTCAGAGTTCAGTACATTAATAGTGTTTACTTAGTCTGTTGAAACCGCACGGAACCCCAGTGACCCCCAGACATCCGGTTATCATTAAGGGGCCATTCCATGTCTATGTTCAGCCACTTGACCGGTACTAACACCACAATCCCCCGTCCCAGTCCCCCCCACAGGGGTAAAAGCAGGGGTCCGGCATTGAGGGTGGACAGATGGGGCGGATGGTGCGGTAACTGAGGGGGAGTGAGGGCACATCGGAAGGGACAGACGGGTCTCTACATCTCATGGGAAGTCATACGGTGTTCGGGGAGGCCGTTGGCGTGGGCGACAGCGGTGTTGTTTTCGTTGAGGCGCCGGACACGGTAGACCTCATAGTGGATGCTGCTGGTGATGTCCTTGATGTTCTGCATGTGGGTCCTGAGGGGGAGGCGAGATGAGGTCAGTCATACACTGAGGTCAATTGAGGGACATAGAATGACACCGCGGGACACATATTCGCTAACTAAAAATGACAGGTACCCACAAGGCCTCACGAAGATCCATCCACACTGACACGTGACATGTTCACATGCAAAATAAAGATGTTAGAATCCAAACGGTCCCCACTACAAACACGCATACACCCACTTACCTAATGAGCAGATCCCTCAAATAGGCAAACTCACAATGGGCAATGTTCTCCACTGTGGAGGGAAGAGAAGACATGATCAATTTAAGGGTAATGACAGAAAGTAATGAAAGAACGAGGCGGTTCTTCAGTACTCCGCTAGAAGAAGCATTAGTTACAGAGCCCAGTTGACAGACTCCAGGAAACAGACTGTTGCGAAGTGTAAGGAAGCTCAGCCTAATGGTTTACACTGGACATGAACATGGTAAACTGAACATTGACCCTGGGGCCACCTCTTCGTTTAAGCATTTAACTCTAGCCCTTAGAAATCCCATTGGTCCTGGCGTGGATGGCACGAGGAAACAGCCTAAACGTTGGTACTGTAAAGTCGGCCAATACCCGCTCAGGGACTTTTACAGAGGCTTTTAGGCTTGTTCAAAAAATTGTTCACACATACATGTTATACAAAAGCTGGTATTAATAACTTTTTTTTTTCTGTGCATACCCCAACTCCACCCGGGACACCCCTGGATCATTGGAGAGTGGGGTCATGACAAGGTGACCCCCGCCCTGGTTCACCCCCGGCATCTACAGAGTTACCTACCTTCTATGGTTCCCCACTTGGTTTTCCTTCCCAGGAGCCTCCTGCCATCGACCTGGTACTCCTGGTCGCTGCCCACCACCGCAAATGGGATCATCTCCTAAGGACCACAGAGACCCAGTTTATTTAGTAGCAATTACCTCTTCTAGTCCACTTTGTAAAACAGATTTTCTGAGACAAAATCATCAATTCTTTACAATGTTTGAAAAAACATGAACATATTTAGCAGTTTCTATCTAATTTCGATGGCGCGTGTACCCCTTCATGAGTTCTTAACCTGCACCAGAGCAATGTTTCTGTTTTAGTTCTGGTAAAATTAGCTTACGTTTTGAACTGTTATAGATAGATGTTAGAGCTACAGAGAAAATGTTTTTTACATTGTAAAGGTGCAAACACGAACACAAAGCTATGCTGTTTGTACGGAAAAAGCCTTGGAATAGTGCAGCCTACTCAGACGTGCCTGGGTCAAATTAAAATAAAACATATGTTTTGTGACCACGTCTGATGCAAGCCCCTAAAGTTATACAACTATAAGAAAAGTCTGAACACACTGTAACATGCAGATACAGTCGTGTCGAGGACCAACGTTTCCTGAACGGGAAACTGGCATCGCAATGTCTTTGGAGGTATCACTACGTGGGACTAAAGATAAAACTACGAATACATTCCAAATTCCATGTCCGTTCCACAGGTTAGGTAAGCGTTTCCATTTTAAGATAAGGTATAATTTCAAGGCACATTTAAGAGTTTGGTTAGGTAGACCAGTTGAAATCCACAGGGGTTACACAACAGAGTTTTTTAAGGTAGGCCAGTTGAAATCCACAGGGGTTATACTACAGGACGACCATCATGCGGACAGATGTTCTGACTCACCCTGATTTTCTCGTTAATCATGCGGTCCTCTGCGTCTTCATCAAACTCTTTCTGGGGGTACACGTCAATCCCATTGGCCCTCAGCTCTTCCCGGATCTACTCAGACAGAAGGTTGAACACAAGGTTGAGAGGCACAGGGTCCAGTAATACAAACATCCTCCCCATAGTGAGGGCTCCTTCTGGGGCTTAAAGAGCAGGTTAAAGGGGTGGAATTAGAGTGAAGACTGACAACAGACTCTTCTAGAACTTCTAATCATCCTCTGTGTAGAAAGGGGCCTTCAGGGGAAATGGCTATTAAGGATATTTAGGGGATAGAGCGTTGACCCACACAGAGGAAGTCGCCAGTAGAACAAACGGCTTTCCACAAATATTTATTCTATGTCTTCTTGTGTCCATTTGCTGAGATCCACACACACAAGGAAATCGTGTGAAAATGAGTTTTACTTTCTCAGCCATGTAAGGGAAAACATCCGGTCCATGGTATTTTGCTTGGAGCCCACTGAGATGGTTAATGGACCCCAGTTAAGTTAAATAACACTTAAGGTTTCATTGTAAGCTTTCCCTCAAAGAAGGAAATTCGTTTTCCCATCCATGAGAGGAACCAAAGCTTGCAAGTCCCTGGTATAAAAGAACCACATAGGAGGAGCTGTTACAAGATGTGTACTTGAACCACATTAGTAGTTAGCAGGGGGAGAACAGGAAAGAGGAGAAGCTCAAAAATAGTTGGGAAGAAGAGGAGATCACTAGTCAATCCAAAGTTTCGAAAAGGAGGGAGACAGGCAGACCGAAAGCGGAGGGAGGTAAGGAATGAGGGAGAAAAATATGGAGAGGGTGGTTGGACATTACTAAACTACTTTGTAGTCAATATTCTATAGTCGGACTTTAAGGTCCCTGACATTATAAGCCATCTATACACATCCTTTCCTCAGTGCTCTCTCATTTGCCAGTGACTAAATGGGAAACAGCAGCCAGGAAATCTTAAACATCTCCTGTTGCGGCTCAGAGTGAAGTCAAAACAGTAGGAGAGGAAAATAAAGATAGACTGTATGCCCATGTAAGGGAATGACATTGTGTGACAGACAGAGAGCAGAATAGAGATGGACTAAGATGGGCCAAGGTGACAAAAAAAGGCTCACCTTCTTTTTGAAGAAGTCCCTCTCATCCAGGGTTAGTGTGTCAGCCTTGGCAATGACGGGAACTATGTTGACCACTTTACTGAGACGCCTCATAAACTCCACATCCAGAGGCCGCAGACTGATAAAGACGGAGATAGTGTCAGTGGGAGTTGTTATTTAAGGAATACATGACAATGACACTGTATTCATGGTAAACCCTTGTCAGCATGTATGATGCGAGTCAGTATTCTGCAGTGTGATGCATTACACTCCCACCGGAGGGCAGTGTCCTCAAAGAAAAACATTCCCATAGCTAATAGTTAACTATTCTGAACCTACCGTCCACACGCGGTCGAACTGAACCTACTGTCCATATATGGTTGAACTTAACAGACTGTCCACACAGTTGAACTAAGGACTGTCTACACAGTATAACTAAATCAACCGTCCACATACAATTTAACTAAACCTACTGTCCACACAGTTTAAGTAAACCTACGGTACATCTAAAACCAACATCAGTCTTTGCATATTTGTAACTCAGTGGCAACGAATGGTCTCGAAGACTGAGCTGAGCCTAGACTGCACAGTAATTGGTTCAAGAAATCTTTCACAAGTGTGAAACTCATCTGCCTGTGGTTTGTGCAGCTGACACTAGCTCATATCATTAAAGTATAAACTGCCCATTGTAGACCGAGTCCCTTGGGTCACCAAATATGTATGCAGGCAACAGACACACACACAAATTATCTTATCTCTCCAATAAACTGACATGGACAGCTGTGAGGCAGGACATGTGACTAACAACTGCAGTGCTTCATGGATGAAACAGCTCTATAATAGAGGGGGCACAACATGAGGACACCCGACACCTCCACAGAGAGGAGGGGGCACAACATGAGGACACCCGACACCTCCACAGAGAGGAGGGAGCACAACATGAGGACACCCGACACCTCCACAGAGAGGAGGGGGCACAACATGAGGACACCCGACACCTCCACAGAGAGGAGAGGGCACAACATGAGGACACCCGACACCTCCACAGAGAGGAGGGGGCACAACATGA
>JACXGK010007846.1:0-24079 GCA_016801125.1 Novumbra hubbsi
AGCTGCATCCCTGTCTTGAAGCTGGATGCATAGGTGCAGCTGCATCCCTGTCTTGAAGCTGGATGCATAGGTGCAGCTGCATCCCTGTCTTGAAGCTGGATGCATAGGTGCTGCTGCATCCCTGTCTTGAAGCTTCATCACCATGTTGGCAGAGGCAGGGGTTTGGGGCAGACATTGCCGTTGTTCCACATGAGGGGTCACGAAAGCTTTTCCTAGCTCGTCTAGAAAGACCCCCCTCTTACATGGCTTTACAGACTTCCACCCAGGATTCATTTCAGTCCACACTAAAAAGGCGTTGTCGGCTGAGACATCCAATATATTGCAAAAGACTACCAATGGCCCCCTGGCTGACATGCGTTTGCAAGTGTAGGTGCCAGGGATCTTGTCCAAATTGTCAACTCCACCTTTGTTTTTGTCGCAATCCAGAATGACATCTGGCTTGTTATCTTCCCTGCTGCTCACTGCAACAGTCCTGTGGAGTGTGCTCATCAGCATCACATGTGTGTTCCTCTTGGGACAGTGTGACACAACTGTGGCGTCTTCAGTAAAGGCAAACTTTGAGGAAAAAGCAGCCCTGTCCTTTGTCCCAAGACGTGCAGGACCCAGCTCCGGTTTATTTTCCTGACCGTCCCCACCATGGTCAGATTCTTTGCCGCAACTCTTGGCCGAGGGCATGAGAAGTGAAAAAATTGTTGCATGTGATGTTGTGACCCTCAAGACCCTCTGTCATTTCTAGCACCACAGGCATGCCCTGATTAATATTAATATACTATTATTATATTTTACGACTGTTTTTTTTTTCCTTTATTTTTTATTCATGATGGTTTATCACATTTTACTGTGGGTTTTTCTGCATAAAATATGAATTATTGCTACCGGGTCAAATATGACCCGTAACACCACAGATTTAAATAGGTATTTAAAAAAAAAGAAAAAAACAGATCAAATTGTGTTTGATTGTATTCAGTAGACCATTGTTGAGGAACTAATGAAGCCTTGTTTTTGAAAAGAAAAAAATGAAAGAGGTTTTTCATGCATCTAAACTTCAAAAAGGGTCAAATTTCAACTTTGTGTAAAGTTATAGAACAGCCAAATCAACCTTCCTAACTGTGTGTGGGAACAAAATACACTTGCGTCCTCTAGCAAGCAGGTTTCTCGCTGTTCAATACGTTTAGAATTATTGTCCAAAGTGGTATATTTAGTTGACTGTATTGTTATTTGTTTGCTCACATTTTAAAAGGTCAACAAATATTTGTGATGGAATGTCAATTCATAGTTCCCAAAGACTAAGATAAACTTTAAGTAAGATCTTAATACATCAATTTGATTTGGTTTATACAATTCTTATGGGTACCAATAGTTCCCTTGATTGACCTCAGTTTAGCTAACAAGCAACCAACCCACCTGTGAGAGTTGCAAAGAGCGCCGTGTGACAAGGAACCCCCACATGTCCTCCCATATCCTTACTGAAACAGCACACAGGCAATGTGCACCACCCTTAATGTGCACCACCCTTAATGTGCACCACCCTTTATGGGACTCCCGGCCCCCATCACCAAGACATTACCAGGGTTAGAACACAGGTGGCAGTTCCGCCGCGCCACTGTTGAAGGCCCTTTTTCAGTCATCTTGATCCCAGTAATTATATGTATGTAACCACTGTGTGCAGTGTTTGTGCGCATGTATCAGAGACAGCTGTTGTTTGTGTAAAGCGAAGCGCTCAACTCGTCGTGCAATTAGTCAAGTGCTTCAGTTTGGCGAGGGTGCCAAAAAACAAAGAGGAACTTGATTCCCCAATCTCCTCTTTCCATGTCTTCTGCACACTACCCCTCCCCCAAACGGACACATGAATGCACAGTAAGAAACTCACCCACAGACACACACACACACACACACTCCAGACTCAAAACATTCGCTCAAGCCAACGGAAGCCATGTGAAAAACAGCTGACTTTGAGATATGTGATATGATCTGACAGGCGAATGTGTCATGGTTTCAAGCTTCAGGAATGAGTTCAGGAGTGAATTTTCTACATTTAGCCGTTGCTTAATTTAAAGGCTTTTACTAATCAAATGATCCATTCTCATGTAAAGGAGACCTGTTGCTTCCTTTACAGGACTGAGTCTATTTTACATGTCTGTCATTTGCAGCCACGGCCTGACGGGAGCGTAGCAAGTCAGAAGAAAAAGGAAGAAAAACAAAAAGGCAGACATCAGAAGGTGAAGGAGGAAATCATGGAGCTACTGCTTTTGGTGGAGGGGGGATGGGTGTTTATAGAGTCTCCCTCCTCCTCTTTCTGACTGGGTTTCTTCTCATCGTTGTTCAAGAGCTTGATGAAAACCACTCCTTACACCCTGTAATACAACAAACAGGCCAAGAAAAACACATCGCAAATGTCGCTGGCTGTCAAAATGAGAGTGAAGAAAGTAATCCAACTCTGTCGAACTCGGTCTGTGGCAGAGAATCAGAGTTAATAGAGCTCGGGTTACATTGAAAGGGTCTTCCCGGGCACGCGGTTTTACTACCTTTATTTAAAGAAATACCTCATTAACGATAAGAGGCGTTTTTGAGACTTGTTTTGTCTTTATTCTTACTTCGCTCTCATGTGCAATTTAAAACGGTTTTAAACAGGATGCGTCTGCCAAACGGTTCGCGTTGGTTTGGCATGTTCATTTTTAAAACGACATCGTCTTTACAATTCACTCAACATGCACATCCTTATCATTGTAAGAGCTCTCTCCTGTCTCCCGAAAGCCTAGCCAGCATTTGTGCCATCTGCGAACCCATTATAAAGCTTGACTAGGACATTCGAATTAGAAGCTTTTGACACAAGTCTGCACTCATAAAATTTGTTGTATTGAATATCGATGGCTCTAGACGTAAACGTAAAACATATCCAACAGTCAGATGACCTGGTTTTGTCGGTGGACTATGCCTGTCATCAATTATAATCAGACTTCTTCTGGATCTTCATTATGAACATCAGGAAATGTGTTTTCCTCACCACACACCTCGACATGAATGTTGGTTAAACACAATCCTGCATTTCACATACATTCCGTAAAACGTTATGTTTTTATTGACTAATAGTGTTTGTGTCGGTTTCACAACCATAGCAACACGCAATACTCAGAGTCTTGTAAATGAAATTATCCCACAGGAATATTCTTGTTGGGAATTATTAGAAGCTTTCAGTAGTGTGAGGTGTTATCAGACTGCATTAATAGCTGAGAGTGACGAACTGTGGTATTTTGGGGCTGAATACAACAAGAGAGATTTGAATACAGATTTGCAACACGCCCATCCTGTTCTCTTTCTTAATAAAATTAGTCAATATTTGCCACATTTTAATATGAATTCTGAGCTTAAGAAATAGGATTTGCAGATGTTAAAACAGTGACTGGATGCCTTTCATCATGGGAGTTAATCACATAAATGACTTAGTCACATTTGGAATCGGTTTCTGCGCGCTTTAGCGTTCCAGAGGAACGGGAGGGGTTGAACCACCCTGTACGTATTTACCTCATACCTCACGCTGCATATAGACTCCATTCCGTCCCAGGGCCCGGACTGAACTGAATCTGCATAGAAGGATCAGTACTTCTGCGACTACATTTGTGACATTATCAACTGACAAACCCTCTTTGCCTTCATGATTTACCTTGAAACATGTTCCGATGCAATATAAATGAGGTGTACTTTGTTGAAGGATAAATTATTAACTCACTCTCTGCTTCCGAACCTCTCTGTTGACCCCGAAGCTCACACTGAAATCCCTTACGTGGAACTGCGCAGGGGGGGGAAACCATTTAAAGAGCGAGGGTGTTTGTACTCGCCCACTACGGGCACTCCAACACCTCACCATTGGCATCAAATATCTTCATTTCTCCACAGCTTATGTGTATTCACCGCTGATCTCTCGCGGAGCTTGCTCTCCTTACGCTTTCCCCCTTCTTTCTTCTCTTCCCCCACCTTTTCGTTCAGGCGTCTTTTGTAAGAGGCCCTTGCATCCCGCTTATTGTCATGTTAATGACCTGTTTGCTCTCTCTCTCTCTTTTTTGGGGGGGTTGCAGAGGCCGCACCATCCATCAAAGCGTCTTCCTGCTTTCTATCTCGCCCAGACTATCTATACCTGTAATTAGGTTTGGCTGAGGGGGGAAGATGGATTTGGTTTGCAGCACGCTGAGAAAAACAAGACGTCAGGAAGTGTGCTGCTGTTCTGGGATCAGCCCTCAGCGGTGTCTAATTGACCGGGCCTACCGCGGGCACGGCCAACGCTTTCACACGGTCAGAACATTTGGGTTATTATAGAGTGTCTATGTGTACCTTAATGGGTACTTCTAATTGCCTTTAATATGGGATGTGAGTGAACCGGGGGAAACCATGAAGGAGTTTACATAGAAGTCTTCAACCCAAAGCCCACGAGGTGAACATGCTTCCATATTTCCGGGCCTTGCGATAATTGAACATCAAAATGCGTAAACAAACAGGACAGGACAATCACATACCTTCGCCCACACATTAATTACACTGGCTTGCAACACATTATCGGAAAGAGGACCGTTCCAGTCTAACCCCCCCGACGCTTTGTAAATGAAGTAGTGAATCCGGACTGCTCGTTTTAGTCACTTCCTGTCTCTGGCGCGGCTGTTGCTCGCTGCAGACAAGTAAATGACTCTGGTGACCTTCAGGATGAGATGAAAATGGAGGACGAAGCCTCCGGTGTGTTTGTGTTGCGTCTCTCCTCCCTGAAGATGGACAGCCATGCATTATTGATCACGGAACACTTCAGCCGTACCGTGCCAGCTATGGAAGCACATTTGAGAGGACACGTTATGCCAATTCAGGTGTTTTCGGCTCTAAACGCGCGTGATGAAACAGTGTTAATTGGTTGCGTTGGTTTGTTTGTTCGTAGTTATCTCCCTCCTCCACCCTCTATGCCTCTCGCTCCCTCTCAGGACCCTCTTCGTCTGGAAACCCACAGGGAGCCTCTTAGGGGAGAAATGCAGTGACAACTCCCTTACCTCTCTTCGCTGTCTTGTTCACAAGGCAACGGGCCCTCTACAACAGCCCAACTACACTGAAAGAAGAGAGGCCATTTCCTTTCTGCTGTGTATCTCTACAGAATAGCATTATTCAAAATAGCAGTCGTAGCTATTTAGGTCAGTGGTGAGTATGTAAAGTATGTTTAAAACAAAATAGATTTTTTTAATTTCCTGATTTGAATACTGTAGTAGATGGCAGCAGAAATTCAGTAGTTTGAAATCCTATTAATCTATTGAAAGTTGAGTCATTTCTTAAGGCTGGTAGAGCAATCATTCAACAGGACATATCAACTCTATGGAGACTGCAATGCAAGCTGGCAGACACTGGAAGATAACACCCCAAAAAAAGAAGACGTATCAGAATCATCCTTAAAGGCTCAGGCATGGATTAAATCATCACTAGAAAATGAGTCAGTTTACGAGCTTTTACACATGTGAAATGTAAGTACAATTCAGCCTTATTTAGACCCAGTATATGGCTGGGTCTACACATTCACTTAAATGTGTAGTGATCTCATTGATTCATAGGACAGAATTGTTGCATATTGGCCAAAATAACACTACTTAATGTAAAAAATGGAATATACAACTATTTAGAAAAATGTGAAGATGAAATCAAGGCATTGAAAACCGAAAGCTTGAATAAATCAAGCCACACTCTAAAAGCAAACACATTGATTGCAAAGATTTGAACGATATAAGATTTGTCAGCCGGCATAAACGTCTTGACTGGAATTCCCATTCAGAAGTATTTCATTGGCACACTTAGTTCTGTGCCCTCTGAGAATATGCCGTGCATATTTGGAATTTCCAGCCCACGACTGAGCACTCAACCCCTGAGTGATGTCTTCCACGTAAAAGCCCTTTTACAGATCAAGACGACGACGCCCAGAGAGGGAGAGCAGGGCTGTGAATCCTCTGTCCCCCTCTGAAGGGGGTCACAAGGGGGAGGAAGGGGGGGGTCTATGTGGAGAACGCCCATAGCGAAGAAGCTCTGTCAGATGTTATTTCCATGACGCCTAAGAATGATTGGGTTCAAAGATCGAGGTGACCCTCGCTGACAGCAGAGGGGACACGTCACCGGGGTTGAAACACCTGGGACAGGAAGTAGGAGCAGGATGGGAAGCGCGGTCAGGACAAGGTCACGGCAGAGGTGGTCAAACTCATTTCTATTCCAGTCACGCGTCGCGGCAGCTATTACACCGAGTCTTGGGAGACGATCAGGCGACGCTCTTAGTTTATTAAGTCGTTTGTTTCGTTTTAACATTTTCTTTCAATGAGCTTTCGGATTTTGGACTGTAGGAAATGGCTCATGTGCAAACTTGTTTGTTAGTGGAATAAAGTACCGGTCATTCTCCAACCCTGGAGATGGTGTGTTATTTAGCTATGACAACCTCCTCTTTGATCCAGCGCCTAAACATTTTAGTCGTTGGCAGACGGTTTTCTGCAGAGCAAGATATACAGTCAGTGTTTAGGTTTTGTTATTATTCACGTAACTTGTGAATATTCAGGAGACCAGATAGCATTATGCAACAATCTCTGCAAGTGTAGCTTAAATACAGAGTGCAGAAACAGGCATTACATGCCCAATCCAGACTTGAGTTCAATGGAAAGGAACTGTGTTGGCATCTTATTCATTTTTGACTCAACGTCTGCTTGTCCGCTATGCCGGTCACTGATGTCAGTGTGAGCAGAGGAAGGCTTTGGACTGGGTCAGGCATGAGATCCCCACAGTGTTCTCTCGACGTTTTTCAGAGTGTTTCCCTCAGTGTCCCCTCTCTGACAGAGACGCAGGATTTACAATCCCCGGCCGTTGCAACGACAATCTTCACGATTGACTGCTCCACTTTTGACCGCAGAGAGAAGAACAGTCTGCTGAAGAAAAAGAAGAAGAAAAAGCAACGACGTGGAGGATACTTCAAGGTCAGCGTGGTGTCCGAGCCTTGGTGTTCTCCCCTCAGAATGCTGTCTCGATGAACCAAAAGAGGGCAGGTATAAAAACACCTGGCTGGGAAGGTTGGTAGGAACAGACAGTGTAACATAACCAACCCCAATCTCCCTTTGGGTCACAATCCAGAATGTGACTCCCTCTCACCAGAAACGAACAACGAAGACACAACTCATTCCATGCAATGGCAGACGCGCTACAAGTAACAGAGATGTAAAGTAAACACAGAAAACCAATTTATCTAGGCAGTTACTTTCATGTTGACATTCCCAGTCATACCAATGTGGCTACATTTGAAAAGAGAAAAGCCACGCAGACCTCTCTATATCAGGCTATTGTCAACCCCTCCGTGGCCATGGTGAGTGCATGCAGGGATCTCTTTTTCACTCTCTCCCCCCACTGCTTTCTGTTCTTTTTGTCCATGAGACTCCTCTCTCTCTCTTTCTTTCCTCTCCTTGCTCTGCGGTAATGGGCTGGACTCCAAAGACACAGCTATTATGTTTGTGACACTGAATCGCAAACATCAATTCTCCCCACTTCCTGTCATTGTCAGTGTATGGAAGCTTTGTTACTTACACCCATCGCGGGCCAGTCGAGGATAAACATTTACGTGACTCTCCCTGGGAACAGGAGTGACTCGGCTGAAGGTTGTTGTTGGGTTTGCTAGCCCTGAAACAAGGCATCGTATGTTCGTCAGAAGGCTTAAATGACTTTGAAAACAAAGTTTCTTTGATTTTACAACAATCGGCTAGGATTCAATTATTTTTGTAATCGCAGAGCAATTACATAACAACAATGGATTTAACCTATATTTAATACAATTTCTTAACTTGCATAGGCTTGTATGACCATGAATTTCCTCAGTCATATTTTCAAGAACTAACCTGAATGTAACAGTCGAGACATTTGATCATTTTTGCAATATTCAGGAAGTGCAGCTGCTTTCAGCGCACCTCATCTTTGTTAGCAGCAATGGCAGCCTGTTGACATCATGCAGATTATCACCTCTGTTTCGAAAATATGGTGTCCATACACAACTCACTGCTGTCCTCTACTGGTCGATTTATTTCCTTTCGTAACAGGCCTAAACAAACCAAACAAATCCCACCCCGGCACTTGGAATACAGTAATCATATTGCAACATTTGTTTATTCCGCACTCTTCACCACAACGCAGCACATTTAAGTTTATCGAAGAACCATTGTTACCTGTATTTACTTTGATTGGTCCAATATCAGGGGTGTCCAACAGTTTAATCGTCAGGTACCAGTAGATTTGCAGACCAATTGTAGTAGCACCCCAAACAAACACACCTCGCTAATATGAAACAGCGCAAATTCGCTGATAACCTTTAATTCAACATATATTTTGCTTCGGTTCATATTATCACCATATAAAGAGAAAACATACAGAATATCTGTCAATCAAACCATTTGTCGATACATATGTGTGTACAGTCAAATTAACCCCTGAAATATCCAAAACATTCCTCAGAAAGTCTTGGTAAATGTATATTGTCTAATTTACTACAAAACACTGTCATTCGTGATCAATTATGGTGAGGGGACATTTGTTTTATGTTGGGAAATATTTGTATGACATTTCTATAACATAAAAACAGTATACAGTATATTGCGTATATTGGATTCAACCCATGTGATGTGAAAGCTCTAGGTTTACAAGTTGCCCAAACAAAGAAACAGTTGCTCTTTACCTGTAAACTAATAGTGGCGGTGTCATATTTTCTGTATAAAAACACCTGTTGAACAAGGAATCTGAAGAAAAATTATGAAACAGCATTCTAAAGAACGTATATAAAAAGTGTCTTAGTGTTTGGAAATCCCATTGAGGACAGTGGGATCAATATTCAGAATGGGAAAACTACACCACACCACTCAAGAACTGCCATGGAAAGACTGCCCCTAAAACTTAGGACTCAAACAAGGAGACTTGTGAAAGAAGCCATAGAGAGTCTAACAATCACATTGTTGGAGTTATTCATTAAAATGGATTGGAGTGGAGAGATGGAGCACCGGCAAACCAAACCGTGTCAAGAGCTCTTTATGAAACTGGCTTGTATTGAAGGGTGGCATTAAACAAAATGTTACTAAAAAAATACCACCTAAAAACATGAGTGCAATTCAAAGTGCAATGTGTGTGACAACTCTAAAACTCCACATTAACACAAACCATCCCAAAAATGAAATGTCATCACATCAGCAGAGACTTAATATAAAATATACAAAAATGTGAATATCCCACAAAGCCCGGTCAAGGTCTTAGCACTGGTTGAAAACGGCACAACAGTCATCCAAGTAACGTGAACAAACTTGACGATGGCAGACAAAAATATTGGACGGGCATCAAATTTACATACATCAATGTTATCATTAGCTGCCTGAAGTTTAGCCTCCCCTGTCTTACAAAGTGAAAGGAAAAAGTGAATACACCCCCTGGGTAGTTGTCTTTGCTTCAAGTCCCTCAACGGCGTTTAGATTGAGAACTGGGCATTGACTTGGCCATTCCATAACCCCCCGCCCCTTTCTTGTTTTTGAGCCATTCTGTTGTAGCTTTGCTTTTGTGTTTTTGATCTTTGTCCTGTTTGATTAAGCTTAATAATCTTTTTTTTAAATATTTTACATTCTCCACATTATCCTCAAGGTGTTGGTACTAAATGGAATTTGTGACTCTATTTTGACAAGTTGGCTCGGCCCTGAGGCAGCAAAACAACAGCAAAATGCTGTTTTCACTAAACATGGCATCTGGTAATGCTGCCAAACAACGCCACCTTTGTCCAGAGCACATAGCTTTAGTAGTTTTAGTCTTTACCCTTCCGGCATACATTAGTGAAGTCTTGGTATTCTTTTTTGACCACAGAGGCTTCTTTCCGAACCTTGAATGTAGGCAACGTTTCTGCAGTCTCTTTCTGACAGTTGACTTAGGCACTTGGACATGGAATGCCGCAAGAAAGACCTTTAGATCCCTTGATGTTCTCCAGGGGTTTTTATAGACTTCCATGAACATATTTCAATCAGCTCTCAGGCTGAAATTATTTGGACAACCTGCCAGCGGCCTGGAATTTGGTAGATGATCTGTTGGACAGTGGAATGGTGTACTTCAAGTTATTCAGAAGGGGCTTTGGAATGTAGGGGAATTTCTGTGTTTCACATACCCACATAATGAATTCACTAAGGAATCAATTTAGTAACCATAGTATTACATCTGTACTTTTCAATGACAATAAAGTTGAATCTAATCTAATCTAATTATAGAAGTAACATTTTAATAATCAATAAGATGTCAATATACTCATAAGCAATGAATCTATTGAACTACATGTATTGATAAATAATGCTAATCAATATCTATTCACATAGTCAAGTATGCACTGAATAATAGTACAAGCTCTGGGACACAGAGAACACTAAGGTAACGTCATAAAAGTTATCAGTTGACACTATGACCTATCTCTCTGGTCAAGCTCTGGGTCTCTGGGTGTGGGATTAACTGATATCTTATCTGCCTCTTGTAACTCTTCTTAGACTGTTGGAGTCTCGTGAGGAGGGGGTGCATTGTCTCCTGAGATAACCAGGCCAACACAGTTTCATTAAGTGTTAAGAGGGGCGATAATTAGTTACCCCAGGAGGAAGAGCCGCCTATAGCTTGTCATGAGTGGGAGGGTCTGTTGAATGGGACACGACCCAGGACATTGTTTAAACATTTATACAAGGTATAAATGTTTGTGTTCGAAAGTTGTACATTGGTCTTTTCTGCAGAAACTTCCCGGCTTTATGATGACGTTCATTAAAGTCTATTTGATTCTACAACCTACGAAGTTCTTGCATCTTTTTGGGTCGGGGACAGCATTTTCCACGACAGTAACTCCTCCCAGACTCATGGGCATTAATAATTATTAATCTCAGTGCCTTAGAAAGGTTGTTATGTCCCAGCATGATTTAAATGATGGTAAAAGTTGTGGTGTACTAGCTTCTTTTTTGCATGTGTTTGGAACTAAGCAAAAAATCCATGTGCCCAAATGTAAAACATAAATAAAAAAGAGACACCTTTCCATCTTGTGCAAACCTTGCTATAAACCGTGATATTAGGGTTAGGGTTATTATTTATTCAACTTAACGTGCAGTGTTCTCGTACAACAGAGAATACTCAAGTCTAAATGAAAGTAACATATTCATGCTTTTCAGGAGTCATTCCTGAACCTACAGCCTGAAGAGTCGGCGTGGTCTTGTGAATCCACAACTACACATTTCTGTCCCTCATAAGTTCATTGAAATAACACTCCACATATCCCTCAAGTTTGGTAAAGAGTTATATTTCAGTAAACCATCAGAAACTCCATAGAAACTTACAGTAGTGAGTGCCACTACCCAGTTCATTGTCATATTCAGATTTGCCGAGGGCTTTTGTCATGGCAGGGTTATGTTCAGAAAGATTGTATACACCGATCAGCAATAATATTTTGACAGGTGAAGTAAATAACAATGATAATCTCGTCATCAGGGCACCTGTCACTGGGTGGGATATAGTAGGCAGGAAGTGAAACTTTTGTCCTCAAAGTTGATGTGTTAGAAGCAGGTAAACTGGGAAAGATCGGAGCCACATTGACAAGGGCCAAGTTGTGATGACTAGAAGTCTGGGTCAGAGCATCTCCAAAACTACAGCTCTTGTGGGGTGTTCCTGGTCTGCAGTGGTCAGTACCAATCAAAAGTGGTTAACATGTGACAAGGTCATGGGCGGCTAAGGCTCATTGATGAACATAGGGCGTGAAGGCTGGCCCGCGTGGTATGATCCAACTGACAAGCTACTGTAGCTCAAATTGCTGAAAAAGTGAATGCTGGTTCTTATAGAAAGGTGTGCATGTGTGCATCAGATCTGGACATTGGAGCAATGGAAGAAGGTGGCCTGATCTGATAAATCACATTTTCTTCAACATCACATGTATAGCTGGATGCGTGTGTCGCTTACCTGGACCACACATGGCACCAGGATGCCCTATAAGAATAAGGCAAGCTGGCAGAGGCAGTGTGATGCCTTGGGCAATGTTCTGCTGGGAAAGCTTGGGTCCTGCCATGTTACTTTAACCCATACCACGTATCTAAGCTTTGTTGCAGACCATGTACACCCTTTCATGGAAACAGTATTCCCTGATGACATTGGCCTCTTTCAGCAGGATAATATGTCCTGCCACAAAGCAAAAATGTTTTGAGGAACACAACAAAGAGTTCAAGATGTTGACTTCAAATCCCTCAGATCTCAATCCAATCGAGCATCTGGGGGTGTTCTGGACAAACAAGTCCAATCCATAGATGCCCTACGTCGCAACTTACAGGAATTATAGGATCTGTCTTGGCGTCAGATAGAACAGCCCACATTTTGAGGTGTAGTGGAGTACATGCCTTGAAAGATCAGGGCTGTTTTGGAGGCAAAGTGGGGACCTATACAATATTACCCAGGTGGTTATAATGTTATTCAGTTAATTGTATTCTGTCACAATGCTTTTATGGTTTGCATCATGGATGTATTTGCTGGATTCATAAAATAATAATAAAATAAAACAAAACTGCTTCTCTGCATCACTGCCTTTCCTTACGTTTGTGTACCTTGTACATTTTGTTATGAATGTGTCATCACTTCTGCTTGTATTCTTCAGGAAATAAAAAACACAGACTGCACCCAGCGGGAACCCAAATTTCACAACGGAGGAAACACTTCAGGGCCAGTGTTTTCTCAAAGATAAACAATTGCCTACGTCAAAGGAGTCTATCAATATCATACCATGCAGGGCAATTTTTCGTTTCTACCTACAGTAGTACCTGTTTGTACCTGAAAATTGGTTAGGAACTCTCCTGGTTGGCGAAGTCTTAAACGGACACCAATTAAAAGAGAAACTATAAAAACAGCAGACACTTCCTCTGTGTGGAATGAGTTTGACACCCCTGACCAACATGAAGATGAGGCAGCAACCAGCAAAGCAAAGATGGCCTAGAGTGCCTTTTTAACAACCCCTTCATAACTGTATGTGGAAAGTTGGTCCAGACCATAACAAGATTAAACACTAGCAGCTGGACATGTCACTAGATTAAACTGGCAATTATTGTGTGTTAAGTACAAACGCTAGTTCTTTATTTACTTACATGTCAATGTCCCCACACACAATTGTGGACATACACTTGACCTCATCTTCACTGGAGAAATCCCGTCATCAGACCTGGATGTATATTAGTGAGGTGTTACTGACCATAGGTTGTGACATTGTCCGTATTTACTCCTGCACTTTAACTCCCCCCTAAGTGGACTGTTAAATTCAGAAGCATAAAGTGCCTTACAGGTCGGTTTTCCAAGAGTCAGTACAGCCTGCCCTACTATCTGACTGTCACAAGTCCACAGCTTATGAGATGGTTGACCTGTATAACAGCACACTCAGTAACAACTTAAACATTCTTGCTCCTATAAAAACCCAGTTAAGCAGAATAAAGACACATGGCCAAAAAACTGAATGTTGGTGGAGAAACACTATAGTATACTTAACTGTCTACCTACCGGCCTATAAAGACAAGAATTGTTATTTTAAAGCTTTAAAAGCAGCCCACTCTAGTTTCTACTCTTCTTTGATAAAAATTGCAAAGATTATCCCATGACATTGGTTAACACCATCAGTCACCTCCTCCAACCTACAGACTCTGGCCCTTCCAATGCAACCACAGAACAGTATGATACATACTTGCTGAATTCATCAGGAATAAGATCAACAAAATTAGAGAGAATATTCAATATTTTTACACTAATCCCCCTCAATCGTCTTCCCAACCACCCATATGTTTCTTTTCTAAATGACTTTGCTCTGGTGACACCTACTACTGTTACGGAATGGAAAAGGAAAATCTTCCAGCAACCCTTCAGATCCTATTTCAACATTACTACCTAAGAAATGCTCAGCCACTCTCATTCATATTATTACTTGTTTGTTCAACAAGTCCCTACACACTGGGCAGGAACCATCACTTTTAAAGATGGCAGCCATCTCCACCTTGCTCAAGAAACAAACCTTTAACCCAGACATCCTTTTAAACTACAGGTCTATTTCAAACGTTCCAGTCTGTTTTCATGCCAACGTATAGTACTGAGACAGCATTGGTGAAGGTTGTTAAACTGGATACCCCTCCATTTTGATTCTTCCGGACCTTAGCGCTGCTTTTGATACAATAGATGAGTGCTTAAGGGAGCACACTGCCATCTCTGGGACTGCCTTAAACTGGTTCACCTCTTCACCTTCAGTTAGAAAACTGAAAGCAGTATGTTTCTCCCTGTGAGGCAAGTTCAGAGGAGTTCACATTAACCAGTGGTGTCCCACAAGGGTCGGTGCTAGAACCTATTCTCTTCCTGCTATACATGCACAGACTTGGTCAGATCTTCAGACAGATCTTTCCATTGCTACACAGATGACACACAGGTGTACATTAAAACCAAACCTGACACAGTATCTGCCATGTTAACCCTGTTTAACTGTATGAATGAGGCATTACATTGGATGCCAAACAAATTACTTCAACTTAATAGCAGCAAGACAGAGACAATGCTCATAGACCACCCAGAGCAAATAATCTCCTACCACGTCTGCTTTTCCTTTGATGGACACACGATTTTCCTCAGTCATCACCAATGTGGGTGTGAAATTTGACCCTACTCTCTGTCTATGTCTGGAAAAAAGATTTCCCCTTAAGAACGTTTCCGGCTTAAGACCTTTCATTTTCCCTGACGCAGAAATGCTTATCAATACATTTGTTTTCCCCAGAAATGATTATAGGAATGCAGTAGCGGGCCTGCCAGAAAATACATAAAATAAAATACAGCTCATCCTGATTTTTTTCAGCTGTGTGATGTTTCAGGTGTTTCTTGCATGCACAACCCGTTTCAAATCACCCCACAACATCTCAATAGGATTAAGATCCAGGCTTGACTTGGCCATTCCAGAACTCTCCATTTTTTTTTTTTGCCATTCCTCGGGGGATTTACTGTAATGTTTTGGGTCATTGTCATGTTGCGTAGTCCACATGTAGTCTTACATTTTCTGCAAGCACCCTCTGATAGAATGAAGAATTCATATAGGATTCTACGATAGTGAGCTGGCCAGGCCCTGCTGCATCAAAGCTGCCCTAAACCATGACCTCCGTCTTCCATTGCTCCAAGGTCCAGTTCCGATGCTAGCATGCCCATTGTAGGTGCTTTTGACAATGAACGGCGTCATCATGGCCACTCTGATCGGTCTGTGTCTACGCAGCCTCATATGCTGCAGGGTGTGATGCGTTGTGTGTGGTGAAACATTCCTCCCATAATTACCATTAATCGCTCCTGTGACTGCCACAGTAGACCTTCTGTCGGTTCAGACCAGACAGGATAGCCTTCATTAATGAGTTCAATGAGCCTTGGGCGCCCAACACCCTGTTGACGGTTTTACCGTCCTAGGATCACTGTCAGCAGGTATTCACCACTGCTGACCGGGAACACCCCACAAAGCCTTGTTGTTCCTGAGATGCTCTGACCGTGTCGTCTGGTTTTAACAATTTGGCCCTGGTCATAGTCACTCATGTCTTTACTCCTGCCTATTTCTCCAATGCGTTTGTTACAAGTGATTGTTTGCTTACCATTTAATCTACTCAGACCTTAGCATCTACCCTATTTAGGAGATGAATAATGTTATTCGCTTCATCGGTGAGTTGTCATAATGTTTTGGTCACATTAGTATATGTTGGCTTTGTCATTGATCTTACATGATAGTTCAATTAAAGATAAAGATTTGGACATTTTAAAATATTTGAACACCGTTGCTGTAAAACTTACACAGTATAAGATAATCAATTTAACTACTCCTTAACGGGAAGTATTTTCCGGGCTTCTGAAAGGACAAACAAACATTAAGAAAAACACTAAGGCAGGAAGTAGAAGTGCATTGTGCAAGAAAATCATTTTGGAAACACTCCATGGTTGATAAAGTTCTTATTAATGACAGGGCATTCGCATCACAGAATATAAAATACGGTTTTGTTGAGTTGCTGCTTACTTCTGTGCCAAATGTAGCATTATATTATTATGTAAATAAAATCCCACGCGATAGAAGGGCTTCTCACCTAAACTCACCTTTGCGTGCGAGATATTCTAATTTCATGGATATATTTTTGTGAGTTGGTGAGTGCAGATGAACTTTCGGTTGATTATTGATTAGGAACCAGTTTTTGCCAAGGCTTAACGAGTTTTATGACGGCAAAAACGTTTGCAGCCACAAATGAAATAGTAACTGTATTATCTTGAATACGGTCTTCACTTCCAATGGGATTAGAGAAAACGACAACGCACATGTTTTTAAGTATATCTAATTTGCTCGAGGGAAATACATTTTTGATATGGGACTAACATTATAACAATAGATGAAAGGCAAATAATATTCCAACTTGGCCAGTTTATCAGGGGTAATAACCAGCATCAAAATCAATATACCATATTTAGTGCATTATTAAGATAACTCGTTTACATCTCCTTAAGACAATGCACACAAATAAACGCTAGATGTCTCCCTCCTCCATGCTACGGAACCTTTCTAGACCTGCACTAACCGCAGAGGAGTTCATGGTTTTGCTGCTTTCTCCGTGTCCGCGAAGTGCTCATCGTGAAGCATTCGCCATTTTGAAACCCAAATCGTTCACAGTACACCCGCCCTGAAACCTGGAACTATGCCGCGGGGCCGGCCTCGCAAACTGAGGGATAAAACCAACGACGGAACAGGTAATCAGTGCCAAAATGTCACAAGTAAAAAAATGCAGCGACAAATCTGTTTAAAGATGTTCGCGATTAATGGGCAACCTTCTGCGTATCTTAGATAAATTCACTTAAATATAGTATATATAGTCCCCGGATATAGTATTGCTGGTGTCCATTGCTTTGTTGCTGTAAAGGAGTGATTGAGGCGGAATGATATTATAACATTTCGGTCGCTCTACTTATCCAGATTCAGTCTAATTTACACCTCAGGGAGGCAAGAGCACATGAAGAGTTTTGTGATATATCGAGAATTTGGCTAGCTAACGACAGTTGTCAGTCAGTGTTCTTTCAGACTAGTGTGCTAGCTTGTTGATGCTAGGTAGTAGGCTATGAGGCTAGCCCATTTTTTTTTTTAAAGGTTGTGTGCTAGAAGTGGCTTGCCGAAGGAGAGTTTCAAAATCTAAAACGTGCAGCTGGAAAGCCCAAAAAGTTAATAACACCATAGCTAGTTTACCGTATTGTACGTACCTAGCTATTTTATTTAGGTACTTATACCACAACCCAACTCGCGTCGAGTAATCAGTAGTGAATGGATGATCTGCTGCATGAGGCTAGGCTGCTTAAGTTTGTTACATTATTACTGTAGGGTCTTTCCCAGCTGTCTTTAAAAAAAACATTTTTTACAAGGGCTAGGAAAGTAGCTAATTGACATTGATTTGAAACTAACAAAGAAGTACTATTTTACGTAGTTAGACCCAACAGTTTAGCTGGAACTGCATTAGTAGTTGATTAGTGATTTTTTTGTTTTTTAACGTTTGGCGAATACGATAGACTAACAAATGACAGTCTGCTTGCTTTCATAGCTGGGTAGTGATAATGCCATCAGTATTAGTTGAACCTCCATCAAGTTTAAGTTCCCAAAACACTTATACGGGTCTACAGTTAAGATTCAGTTTGAAGCATAGATTGCGAATTTTAGGTACAATAGTAAAGTACAATAAAACGTAAACACAATGTATAAGTATCCCCAAACTCTCTGGGATTCACATGTCTCAGGAGCACATTTCACATGGCCTATTGGGTTCATCATGATTACAGTCAATTTAAAAACGTCTGAACTTCCTCTGAATGTATTCCATGGGTGTGGTCCTTATGTTGGATGTAAGCTGAAATACTGTCAGTGGCCAGTTTATTAGCTATGCACATCATGTACTAGAGCTGTGTTTTTCTGTAGTTGATGGTAATGGAACCAGTGTTGTTGCTGCAATAGCCCTACCTTCAACAATGAGTTGTGCTCTCAGACATTTTACTGTGTGTATGTGGGACCACCTGTTAGCTTGCGCAGTTCTTGCCATTCTCATTCAACCTCTCGTCAACAACCTTTTCTATCATTGAACTGAACTGCTGCTGAAAAAACTGTAATTTCTGAGATTCAGATTCACTGAATGCCTGCCTGCCTGCCTGCCTGCTTGATTTATATATGAATCCGTGGCTCTGTGATTTTTGTTGGAGTTACTCATATTGGTAATTGCTCACTATGGCCACTGAGTGTCTACAGGGAAGTGAGAGTAGGTTTTTCCACAGGCCTGTGGGGATTTTGCAGGCCAGATGCAGCTCAAAAAATGGAAGGTAACATGATTAATGTAATTATCACAGTATAACAACAAGTCAATTAAACTTCAGGAATATTAATCTGCCCGGTTGGGAAACCTAAGCAGTTGTGAATCAATGTCACCTGTTTTGGTGCAAATGAAAGTGACAACAGGTGCACTGGAGTGGCAACAGCAAGACAACCCCCAAAAAAGGAAATGTTTTCCAGGTTGTGGCCACAGACAATTGCTTTCACAGATTTTTCTCTAGTTTTATGTTTTTGTCACTAATGGAAGCATGAGGTGGAATGCAGCCCATTCAAGTGGCACAGGCATTCCAGCTCCATGTGTGCCATCGTGAGGTTTGCTGTGTCAGGAGCACTGCCAGAGCCCTACAAAATAACCTCCAACGGGCTAGTGGTGCACTTGTTTCTGACCAAACTGTCAGAAACAGACTCCATAATAGTGGCATGAGGGCCAGATGTCCTCTAGTGGGACTTGTGCTCACAGCCCAGCACTGTGCAGCTTGATTGGCATTCACCAGAGTACACCAGAACTGGTGTTCATTTGAGAACCTCTGGGATGTTATGTGTCAGTGTTTCTGACGCCGCCAATTATCGCCACAGACTCCAGGAGCTCACTGAGAAGATCCCTCAGGACACAATTCACATCTCATCAGGAGCAGGTCTAGAAGTTGTTTGGGAGTCCATACAGGGACGTGGGGGCCATACACACTACTGAGTCACATTATTGGTTGCCGTGAAGAAATTCTCGCAAGTCTGACCAGTCAGTGATTTCAATAGTTTACTTTGATTTTCTGTGTGTTTGATCACAGCCCTTAGTTGATGTTGGTGTCCATTGAATGTTTTTACATATTTTTGTTGTCAACTAATTACACAATGTATATTAAGGATTTTGATCTTAAATATATTTCCTTCCTGATGTGTGATTTATGTATTCCCTTAATTTTTTCGGCAGTGTATAATGCAAGTCTTGTGATTCTACAGTGTATCAAGATTTAGTGCTCCAATGATTTTGCACTCCACAGTGGATAAGCAAAAAATATATCTGAGAATGTTATCTCACTTTGTTAAAGTTTGAAAATAAGATAGATAATTATAAAATGATTTTTGTTCATAAAGGATTGATACTGAAAGTTATCGAATTGATTCATACGGTAAAAGTAATATTGAAATAATCTGCAGTAGGGACTTATTCCTCCATTACTAATCCAGGCTCATGCGATTTGACTTAGATTATGGCTAAAGGCAATTGTTTTGTTGAATTGAGACTTGTACTTATGATTTTCTATTAAACGGTCTTACTAGACAATGACTAGCATGCAGTGCCTTGCAAAAGGTTTCATCTCTTTGGCGTTTTTCCTGTTTTGTTGCATTATAACATGTAATTAGAATGGATTTTAATTTGGATTTCATGTAATGGACATATTGGTGAAGTGAAATGAAAAAATGTACAATTACTTGTTACAAAAAACAGAAAAGTGGTTGCGTGCCTAGATATTCACCCCCTTTTATATGAAGCCCCTAAATAAGTTCTGATGCAACCAATTACTTTCAGATGTCACATATTTAGTTCAATAAGTATCCACCTGTATGGATAGCATTAATTAGAGGCAACAGAGAGACCAAAGGCAACCCTGAAGGAGCTGCAAACCTCCACAGCGGAGATGGGAGTATCTGTCCTACTTTTGTGTTCACCAAAAGGCATGTGGGAGACTCCCCAAACAAATGGAAGAAAGTACTCTGGTCAAATTAGACTAAAGATGAGCTTTTTGGCAATCAAGATGAACGCATCCCCCTGAGAACACCATCACCACAGTGAAGCATGGTGGTGGCAGAATCATGCTGTGGGGATGTTTCAGTCTTCCAGAGTTTTGAGACTGGGACGTAGGTTCACATTGAAGCAGGACAATGACCATGAGCATACTGCTAAAGCAGCACTCCGGTGGTTTAAGGGAAATATGGAAATGTCTTGTCATCCAATTGAACATCTGTGTTATTATTTAAAGATTGCTGTACACCAGCGGAACCCATCCAACATGAATGAGCTGGAGCAGTTTTGCCATGTGCCAAGCTTTTAGAGACATACCACAAGAGATTGCTGCAAAAGCTGTCTCAACAAATGATTGACATCTTATTTCTTGATGTGTAAATGAAATGATATAAATTGTTATTCTAGGTTGTAAGGCAACAAAATAGGAAAAAAGCCAAAGGGAGTTAATGCTTTTGCGAGACACTTTAACAGGCTGAAATGGATTGGTGGATGTACTGTCTTATTGCTCTTTTAAGAAGCAGAAAAAAGCCTAGAGTAGCCGTTATAGCATCACAGCAGTTGCCGAAAAATTGTTACATTATATCCTAGTTTTTGGATTATGCATATTCATGTAAATGCATGAATATAGTATGTCCTGGGTTTTGGCTGGTGGATCAAAATATTCGGCTAGTTACATTATCCTGCCTAGTTATCTTATTATAAACTGGATGATAATATAGTTATCTGTCTTTTTACCTCTTTCCTGTGTTAACAGATCCATCTGGAGCCAAGCAAGATTACAGCCATGGGAATTCCAAGGACAACAAGTGCACTGTCTGTTCCCAGAGCTTCACCACAGAGAGCCAGCTACAGAGGCACCAGCGCAATCATGAGGCCAATGACAAGGCAAGTATGGTAACGAAGGCCCACCGTTGATGTCGTACAAACCTGCCTCAAAGACTTAATTTGACTTTGGTGTAGCAGGGCAAAAAATAAAAGCTTAAGCATTATTCACTCTGCGAAGTGACTATAATATAAATTAGTTTTAATATCTGTTTTTTAGAGGGAAAGAGAAAGTAGAGTGAAGACTTTAGCAGAAAACTGGATGTCTTGGGTTTGGGGCAATGTCCGCAGAGTTATTCGTCAGACTTTATTCAGATGGGTTTTGTATTTTACTTGTGTTAATAGCGTGCTGGATGTGGAAACCTTTTGGGATCCCTGGTTTGAAAGGTGGATTTATGATGAATTTATAAGAGTTCTTATATTGATTGAAGATACAATTTCTAACATTTCCTCCAAAGGGAGATGTTGAGGGCTCATGCAGTAAGCCCATGATCCCTCAATAGAGGAGATGCTAGAATAGGTAAAATTTTAGAACCGGCAAATGCCTGTTATTGGAAAGTAGTACTGCAATCAAATGGAGCTCTCCCAATATTTGCTAAGACAGCTCATTTGTTTTTCATGTTGATAATCGTTATTACACAATGTTCTATCAAATAGCTTTGTGGTGGCAGAGCAATGTTAACCTCTGACTCAAGCAGTTGCACTAGCTTGACCCTACCCTCCCTGAGTGGTCGTTGCCTAAGCACATTTTAGATATTCATCAATTCCCCCAGAAATACATAAGCGTTCTTCCACATCTGCATTTACACAGGGAGAACAATTATTTGCCTATTTACAGTCTGATCAGATTTGCCAGAAGACCATGAGTCCCGAAAGATCCGATTTGGGTTGCCTGTGTAAACAGGCCACATTAAATGTGATGTCTCTGCTTGACACACAGATGAGTGGTCCTTGTATGACAGTTGTAGCTTATCCACATGAGTGGATATAAGTATGTTTGCTGTTCATTATTATGCTGTCAAACTGGGAGAGCCCTCCTTACAGGCCGCTGAGCTAACAGACAGACAATATTCTCCTAAGGCAAATAGTGGGGTGTATCAAATAAAAAGAGAATATCCTTTAAAAGGCAAATATCACAGTGTTAGAGGGGGAATATAGTCCTGCCAGACATGCAACTGAAAGAGTTATTGAAGAAAGTAATGACGCTTCTGCCAAAAATCAAGCTTTTTAGCCATCAGACCAACTGACATTATTTGACAATAGAAGAGGAAATGTCAGTAAAGATTTTTGGGTTTTTGTACTATGATACACATACTCGCACCTACAATCGTTTACTCCACACCTGTAGCATAGCAGACGGCCAATTTAACGAAGACTAAATCTACCAGCGAGACGACCCATTTTCTGTTTCCTGATTTTCCTCTTCCTCTCTTCCAGCCTCACCGGTGCGACCAGTGTCCCCAGACATTCAACGTGGAGTTCAATCTCACACTCCACAGGTCTACACACACCACCTCGGACCCCACCTGCCCAATGTGCCAGAAGAAGTTTTCTCGGGTGGCCAGTCTCAAGTCCCACATCATGGTGCACGAGAAGGAGGAGGTCTGTACATCAGTAAACACAAACCAGACCATATACATGTATGCTTGCCTATGCAATCCATTGTACTTCACAAATGATATGGTCAATGTGATGGCAAATTTAATTTAAATGATAACTTCTTGCCAGTTTTAAATCCCATTTAAAGAAGATTTATTTTTAAGGTAGATTTCAGATTTCTCATCAAAAGCACCTAACGTTGTAACAACTTGTCATAAAGTAGTTAGCTGGCCTACACGCAAATTAAGCACCATTTAAAAACAAATTCTATTTTATGTTTCAAGTCATTCCGCAATAGTTACTGTACTACTTACGCCATAATGAATCTCTGAACTTAACCAGTGCATTGCCAAAGCCAAACAAGGTCTTCCCGCAAATATGCCTTCTGTACAACGGCATGCCATCGGACTGTAGGAAGTGAACATAGAGAGGATCGTTAACGAATCGGAGGTGTCAGAGAATGTTCTCAAGCCCAGTGGCTTGCAACATGTTGCCATCCAGAGCTATCCCAGGCAGTGTAGAGAATGGGAGAGCTCCCCCAAAAACATTTACAGAAGGTCATGTGACAAGCAGGAAATCAGTGAGTGCCAGTCTTCACTGGGTACTTATTGCCCAGGATGTGGGGTTCCTGGTTGCTAAGCTCCTTCTGTGTCTTGTATGTGTTATAGCTGTTAAGCATGCACAATATGTCATTCCTCTAGAGTGGCACTAAACTGACTGACCGAAAGGAAACATTACGTTGAAGGCTGTAGGGAATATACAATGCCATGTAATAAAGTACAACAACCATCTAATAAAAAAAAAAAAATTAAGTGTTAAACGGGTTCAAATTTAGGTGTTATTATTATCATAAGAAATTAACGGCCCCCGACCAATAGGGAAGAGGGAGCCTCAAATAGAATGTGGCTTAGGGCCCCTAAAAGGCTAAAGCCGTCACTGGTTTGGGACCTCCATGACATGCGTTGAATAATGGTGCTCTTCCTGATAATTGAAAGGCAGTTTTATACACGTTCAGATGCTTCGTGGCCTCCGTTAAGAACTGTAACCAGTGTCGTTACTGCTAAACCCAGATTGCTGTTGGTCTTACACGTCCCTACCATTTCCATCCCCTCTGCCCCAAACATGTTAATTACCAACGGTACCAGCACGTGTAGATGAGCAGCCGTTCTGTCTGTAAAATGTATTAAAAATGACAATATGAATTTTTGCACCAACTGCCCCCTGCTCCTGTTAGAACCTGATCTGTACGGAGTGTGGGGACGAGTTCATTCTCCACAGCCAGCTTACACAACATCTGGAGGATCACCGCAAAGAGCTGTCCGGGGCCAACATCTACACCTGCAAGACCTGCAACAAGGAGTTCAAGATGGCCGGCCAGCTCAAGGAACACGCCAAGATCCATGTCAAGATGAGGTTTGGAGTGGCTGGTGCTTGAACCCTTGTTAGTGTTTTCCCGGATTGATAATTTTGCAACACCTTGGTAGTCGTGCGGTGGTGTGTCTTAACACCTT
>JACXGK010007847.1:0-24164 GCA_016801125.1 Novumbra hubbsi
AACCTGCCAGTTCACGCAACCTGTGGTCTACAACATTACAACCTGCCAGTTCACGCAACCTGTGGTCTACAACATTACAACCTGCCAGTTCACGCAACCTGTGGTCTACAACATTACAACCTGCCAGTTCACGCAACCTGTGGTCTACAACATTACAACCTGCCAGTTCACGCAACCGGACGACTCCTCTCTTCAGTGTTTCTGTCAGCTTCTTGTGGTGCCGCTCAGTGCTGCCTTCACCAGAACAAGACGTCAGAGTATCATCCGTAAAGTTGAACCCGAATGGTGTTTACTGTGTGGAACAAAATGGACTCATTTTCTTGATATTACACTTGGGAAAAAAATATTTTTCTTAAAGGTTTTCATTTCTCTGAGGGATATACGTTGAAAGCCTTGTTAAAAAAAAAAACAACATTATATTTTACCTGTCGGGAGTTCCCCGAATAAAGCTGAATGGTAAGTTAACCCTAACTTAAGTCACGAATATTCACAGAGAAAAATAATATAGCTATCTACGGCTCTGACTATCGTTACCTGTGCTATATCATAGCTTATATTCAACTGGCCAGATAGCAAAAAAAACCTTTGTATTTGGACAAGAACTTGATCTCTCGGACAAGTAAAAGGTACATTCACCTGTCCAAGTGCTTGTCTTAATGAAAAGTACTTGAAAAAGCTTAATGTCAAGTCCTGCATAACGTTACAAATAAATGCAATTTTTTTTTACTTTTTGCAACGCTAGCAAGCAACATATCAGAAAAATGGTACAAAACAAGAAAACATGCTGTCATTAATTGAATACCTTAGTAATGGCTTCGTACCTTCTCCAACCAATGCACAACTTCCAATATGTTTATTGTGTGAACAAGTTTATTTCAAGTGAGGCGTTGAAACCTTTGTCTTGTTTAATCAAGATTTGAATGTTACATTTCTAGCTGTTCTGATTAGCTGCTGTTCCCTAATTTAAGTTGAATGTCAAATTTCGAAAGGGAAATGTTAATGTTAGCCCCAAAATGAATGAGATACACTGTGCTAGCTGATATTGGTAAGTGACTATTGTAAGTGACTGTAATCACAATACCATTGCAAGGGCAAAAGGCACTTTTTTTAGGTGGTTGAATCAACTCCCTTCCTTAAACAGACAAGCATCCCCCTAGAAATGATACATCCTTTTCATCAAATTCAATTCAAAGTCATAGTGGTGTTGCCCACTCAATTTAAGTCTTTGTTTTGCATCTAATTAAATTCCGAGACGTCATATTGCTCCTTAGGGCCCCTCTCCAACTGGGCTAGAATGTTTGCCAAGAGGGGATCCCAGGTGTCCAATGAATAACGTGAGGCTGAAATCACACCTCACAGGCACACAGAGTCAGGCCCTTGACAACACAGATACACACACACACACGCAGTCAGGCCCTTGACAACACAGATACACACACACACGCAGTCAGGCCCTTGACAACACAGATAAACACACACACGCAGTCAGGCCCTTGACAACACAGATACACATACACACGCAGTCAGGCCCTTGACAACACAGATACACACACACACACGCACACACGCGTGTGCCCAAATGCACTTCGTTCTCCCAACATATGTTTATTCACTTCACACACTTGATCTAGGCCAAGGTCGTTCTCCATAGTGACCGGCTTGGTAACTACTCCCAGACTGGCCTGACAGAAAGAGATATTCTTAACCTCATGTCATGAAAATACAAACAAAACTGCTGGTCAACCGTCCTCAAACCGTATATCTGAGAAACAGTATTCCTAGTATTCACTTGGAAATTGAGTTCCATTTAAGGGGAAATAATGCTGTATTCTTATGCAGAAAGGCACTGGAAGAGTGGAACATTACAACTTAGTAAATAAAGAAAAGGCCTCTTGTTAGTGTCTGTGAAGTTTTTGATAGTTTCTCACCCAATGACTATAACTTTCAGTGCCCCGAATTCCACTGAATCTCTTTTCAAGTTAAATGTCAGAAGGCCGTTGGACGGATGCTGTGTTTTTCAGTTCCCAGTTCCTCAAGAAAAGTGTCTTTGTCATAGTCTTTCAAAAAAACGAGTAAATTCCTTGAAAATCAAAAGAATTGTATTGAGGTGGTTGCCAGGATACAATCTATAGGGACTATTGTGAGTATTATAGAGCCAACGGTTTGACAGGCAGCAATCAATGGCCCACAATACCCCTTTAATTCCGCTGTCCTTTGACCATTCTTTGAGTCCAGAATTGGGGGATTGCGGGAAGTTCATCATTTCTTAGTATGTCATTCTGTTGACAAAATCTGGTTCCTATGCCACCATATAAACTGGGTCTTCCAGGACTTGGTGGGAGCAACTTTGAACAATACATTTGAAGATACAGATTCATATTTCAACTCTACAATCCGTAGCAAATGACAGGTGCTTCTTTCTTCTGTGTGCTGTTGTAATTAAGAAAATGCACAGTCAGTATCACAATGCAATACTAGCTTTTTCTCAAGGCATAACATTGGTGTACTTCATTTTAAAGATGGCATCAAGAAGAAAGACGCTTGCTTTAATGATAATTTTTTTATGTTAATGACCAACGTTACCATTTTGATGCCTTCAAGTTTTTTTTAATAGATGAGATGCTTGTTCCATCAAACCAAAATGGGATCTATGAATAAAACACCACAGAACTATCTCATTATAACTAAACTAAATTAATGGACTCCTGTCTCCTCCAATGGGATTTTGTAATGTATGTTTTTCTCCATTTAAAGGTCCTAACTGACGGCGCTTTTACTGCGGAACTGGCAAATTTGCAGAAGCATCACTTAGTACAACCTGGCAAAGCTTTGTACTTTATAGTAGATACATGTAGACACATTTGTCTAGCCTAAGTGTTTTTAAAATAAGGAGCAGGCTGTGCTGAGATCAAATATTAGATGTGAAGCCAACTTTTCTGTCATTTTGGGACTGCATGAAATCATAACTATTTAAGCTGTCTATTTTATAATAAATGACTGACTGAAGCACTAGTTGGAATTAGTTTTGCCTACTTTGCTTGATGAGTGACGATTTTGACCATCGGTCATCTATTGTTAATAGAATTTTTAAGTGCATTATTTTTAATATTCATGCCAAATGTAGACTTTAAAAGTCTTGAAATTAAAATGCATCTTGGCCGGATGCAATACATGGCCTCTAATATATCAATATACCGTAGTTGCTATATGTTGAATACCTCTCATAATTTCCTTGGCATGTTTGTAGAATATGACTCAGTTTTCAACTATTTCTGGGTTTTATTCTGTTTCCTACATGTTACCCTCCCAAATGCAGTTACAGAATAAGCACAAGTTAACAAACAAAAGAGTTTAGTTTTGCTGCATCTTCATTTGTCATTTCATATGGCGTCTCGGCGAGTGGGACATAGCGCGCTACATGTGGCGTTTGCTCTGCTGTTTACCAGGGAAACGTGGAACAATGTAAGTGCATTAAAGTGTGAATATTTTAAACTGCGTCTGCACTTAAGCCTGGAAAAATATAAAATGTTCATACTTGGATGAAGTTACAAAAGCCGCTCGTTCTGCTGCAGGATACCGACAAAGTGTAAATTATAAAATACTTTTGGTTGCCTTTGTTTTTACACGTAGCTTGCCAGCAACATGGCACCCTGTGGATCTCACAACTGTCTGGGTGGTTTGTAGTGGGTCCTGGCTGAGAGGCCAATGTGAGTTGGGGTGGTCACACCATGTGATTGGCCAGTGCATACTGTCAACTTCCCTGTTTGCTCTTTCTCCCCGACCCAGTCCTTAGCCCCTTAACTCTACACCAGTACACCAGTATCAGAGGTCTTCGATGGTTGGACCGGCATAAGCTGGCAATAGAGCCCTTTCCTTTAGACAGGCTAGGTAGAAAATTCACGCTATTGGTAAGATTTTGCAGTAGATGTAGTAGTCTTGGTAGATGTAGCAGTCTTGGTAGATGTAGCAGTCTTGGTAGATGTAGCAGTCTTGGTAGATGTAGCAGTATTGGTAGATGTAGCAGTCTTGGTAGATGTAGCAGTCTTGGTAGATGTAGCAGTCTTGGTAGATGTAGTAGTCTTGGTAGATGTAGTAGTCTTGGTAGTTGTAGTAGTCTTGGTAGATGTAGCAGTATTGGTAGATGTAGTAGTCTTGGTAGATGTAGTAGTCTTGGTAGATGTAGCAGTATTGGTAGATGTAGCAGTATTGGTAGTTGTAGTAGTCTTGGTAGATGTAGTAGTCTTGGTAGATGTAGTAGTCTTGGTAGATGTAGTAGTCGTGTTCATAAGGCCCCAAAAATAAATAACTGACTGGAACAGGAAAGGACTTCCTGGACCACCAGAAACAAGACATTTTTGGTTCCCCAAATAGACACCACTGAACCACAAACCCAGGTTCTCCGTCGCAAAACGGTGTGAAAAAAACAGTTACGGTGCCCCAATGAAGCTGACCAGGTGCTGGAGATTGTCAAAGTCAGCGCTAAGTTGGTTCATGTTTAAATTAGGAGCATTGAGGCTGAGTGGAGGCGACCGGTGTAGATATGCTACACCCACTGGCTCGATCTCGTCTGAGTTGACACATGGCCAGACATGCAGCGACTGCATCTGTCACTCTGAGCAAAGACACACCGCTGACATTTTCATCCAGACAGCGCACTCTTTCTGGGAGCCTGAGAAGTTTGGTTGTTCTTTGGTTTGCTGTTAAAATATACAGGAGGATGGGTTGTTTGGGCTGGGGTTGTGTGTGTGTGTGTGTGTGAGACTGTTGGGTAGATGTGGTTGAACCCTGGGCTTACTGTGTTTTAATAATGGGTCTCCTCTCAGCCCTCCACACGGATGTCTGATCCATACTGCCTCGTAGAGGTCCTTTTGGTCTGATGACTCCTTACATCTGTGAGGTGCTGCTGGCCATCGACCATCTAGACAGACCCGTTAATACGGCGCTGAGTAGAGACACGGGGAGCAGACACAGGACCGGTTTCCCCCAAGCCTTTTTATTCAAGAGAACGGAGGAGAGAGAAAGACCCCAAGCATGCCTCAAACCGCTCTCCGGGGGTGGGTGTGGCGTCTCTGGTGCGGCCTGGGGGGGGATGGGGGTGGGGGCATGCAGCGTTGGTGGCTTCCCATCTCCTCCTCCCGACTGTCTTTCTCCTTCCCCGGCAATCGTTGGGGCAGTTGGATCACCTCCTCCTTTTTCTTCGTTCTGCCCCTCCGCCAGCCCGCTCCTACAGGGGCCTTCGTATACCTCCCCTGAATAGGTCTTAATGGGGTGGCACCCCTGAAGGGGCAGGGGTTCTGACTGCCTCCAGAATCTTCCTGGAACCTGCCAGGCTTTTTCCTTTGTGGCTTTGGCACGCTGCTGGTGCAGCCGGCTGGGCATGTTACTGACATGTTTCCATTGGCATGAGCTGTTTAGCTAATCGGACCTGAATGGGTTATTAAATGAGGGTGGCTTATCAAGTGGTGAATGGTAAGGAACAGACGAGGACAGTTGTACGTTATACCAACTGGTTTTTAGATTTTAGACACTGTCGGAAAGAGTGCCTTTTGTCATCGGGAATGTGTAACTGAGCACGGTTAGATTCTAGGGAACGCCCACATCTTCAATGTGATTCATCAGACTTGTACATATGGTATGCATTACCATGGTTTATACCGTAAACAACTGTGTTTTACACAGTTTTAGGTTAGTGTCAAACAAAATAGTTTCCCGATTACAATTTTATTGACTGATCAAACATTAATATACTTGTATTTTTAGACCAGGATAAAAAACATTCTCCTAGAGCAGTGTGAATACAGACCAAACCTTTAAACCAAATTTGGCTCCAGGTACCTTCTGACAGATAAAGGGGTGTGAAAAGTTTGGAGTTGCTCGGGATGCAAACAATATAACTATCCATCTGGACCTTTGCCTCCTAGGAAGTGTGTGTGTGTGTGTGTGTGACCTCTACAGCATTTAAAGGTTAGTTGATTAAGGCTGTTGCTCTACTCCTGTATGGATCTTTAAATGACGTGTACCATATGTTTTTGTCTTTTTATAGTACGAATTCAAGGCCAAGAACATAAAGAAGAAGAAAGTAAGCATCATCGTTTCTGTGGATGGAGTCAGGGTGGTCCTCCGGAAGAAACAGAAGGTAAGATCAGGCCAGTCATAGAACAGGGAAATGGTGATTTAATTATCAAGGGACCAGTATTTTGATATACTGCCATTATTGAAGCACATGTTCTCAGAAGAGCTGAGTGATGCATCCTCTGAACCCTGGTAGACTGGCTGATGATGAATTTTAGAACTACGTAGATGGATTGATGGTCCCAGAGCTGGAACACACGTTGATTTAGAAGCAATCTGAAAATTAGTAATTGGCCTGTAATTGCTGAGTAATATTTTTTACACCCCTTATTTTTGATTTTTGAAGTGAGTGATTGACCAGCAGAATAATTCAATTGGCGTTGTCAGGTAACCTCTTTCCCACCATTAAGTAGTGCTGCCAATGTTTTTAAATAAATATAAAAAAATATGTCTGAGCAAGTTCTAAGATACCTTAAGAGGAATGCACTTATTGTAAGTCGCTCTGAATAAGGGTGTCTCCTAAATGAATAAAATGTTAAAAAAAAAAAACATTAAAAGGCACTCAATTATGCTGGAAAGCTAATATCCAATGTTGATTGTCTCTGCCACAGAGGAAAGAGTGGACCTGGGACGAGGGGAAGATGCTGATCATGTCCGACCCCATATACAGGTCAGTACCACACCTGAACTATTCTACACCTCTGCCTCACTTCCCTATTCCTTGCCCTTCTTGGAGTAACAGGCCTGTGTTTCAGTTCCTATTGCCTCTGCAGTGTTGGCCAAAGCCATGTACAACTGCGCTATATTTTACAGTTGTCACCTTTGGAAAAAGTATTTTTTTTCTTAGGGTTAGGTTTAGGGTTAGGTTTAGGGTTAGGTTTAGGGTTAAGTTTAGGGTTAGGCTTAGGCTCTGTCTCACACTGTCAGAGGTTGGACACTGTCAACAGTTAGATTTTGTCCGTGTTTTTCGATGATCAGTAAAGTAACTGTTAATCATTCCTTATTCATTAATTATTGTGATTGTGGCCTAATGAGCACGATTCAGGAATCAGGAAATGTAGATGAAGGGAATCCCATGGAATCACACTTGTTCTTTCAATGTTCTTCCCAATGTATTCTCCAGGATCTTTTACGTGTCCCACGATTCCCAAGACTTGAAGATCTTCAGCTACATCGCCAGAGATGGATCCAGCAACTCCTTCAGGTGTAACGTCTTCAAATCCAAAAAGAAGGTGTGAAAATCCAATCCACTCCAATAATGTTTGTTCCCTGTCTGTGTCTCTATGTGGTGTCTCTCTGTCTCTCTCCATTTCTTTCTGGGTCTCCCTGTCTCTCTGTCTCTCTTTTTGGGTCTGTGTGTCTGTGTCTCTCTCTGTGTCTGTGTTTTTCTCTCTCTCTCTCCCCGTTGTCTGTGTCTCTGCGTGTGTCTGTATGTAACCCTGGATAACAGACGGTCCCACTGCCCCTCCCTGTCAGACCCAGGCTATGCGTATAGTACGAACGGTGGGCCAGGCCTTTGAGGTGTGTCATAAGATGAGTCTGCAGCACGCCCAGCAGGACATGGATGGAGAGAGTGACAAGTCCACAGAGGACCCCCCCGCTCAGGGTGAGACAGACACCCGCACTCAGAAAGGCATTGTCTACACACATGCATGTACGTTGATTGCCAAAACACAAAAAGATGACACACGCACACACTTGTAACACACACACATGCACACATCACCTTAACATGCATAGTCTCTCAACTATTTAATTGTTCCTAACTTTCACTGAATAACAACACAAATGCAGAAACTGTGTGTGTGTGTGTTCCTTCCTCTTCATCAGGTCAGCAGGCGACTGGAGTGGAGTGTGATGAAGAGGGCAGCTGTGCTGCGGAGGGGAAGACCCAGACACAGTCTCTGTGTGAGCAGGCGTTCAGCGACATCCTCCAGAGTCTGGCCCAACTCAACGTGGTGAAGCCTGGAAGCACCATCATGGTAAGAGTACATTCGCTACCGGAGTTATGCTTTTCAGGTTCTAGTGCCGTCACAGTATGTCTGTATGCCTGGCTAGATTGTTACAAGCTTCACTTCTTTCTAGTCAGTTGCTTTATGTGCCTGCAGGCTGCAAACTGTCCCTTAGAGAGTTAATTTACAGTGAAACACCATGTCATCCACTTACCACTGTCCTGGAGAGAATTGGGAGGGCTTGTGCATTAACTCCCCAAGTACTACTTGCAGTTTACTGTAGCCAGTATGACATGAGTTGGTTAGTTACATTACAGAGCTTCAGAGTGTCTATTATCAAGGTAAACCACATCCTTTACCCAGGAAGTTTCTGTGTGGGGTAATCGGGGGTGACAACTCTGGGATTAGTAATCATGAGTGCCTCACAGATGCCTCTAGAAGAAAAAGGAGATTCGCAATTCCCTTTGATGTGTTCGTTTCCACGGGGCTTGATACCTCAGGACCCACCGACCCAGGGTGACAAACTGCGTGTTTGCAGTTGTTGTTTAGTTTTTGTCCCCGGTGAAGCCGTCTGCAGCCCAGTCACTGCCTGTCGGTCATTCTCCCGGAAATCAGGAGCCAAAGACAGAACCAGAGACGTGTTCTTCACCACGGCCGTGGAGGAAGACCCCCGTCCGCCAGAACTCTGAATGTTCTCTAAATTTGGAGGGAAGCTGCCGTAATCCCATTGAGGGGCTCATAATCGTCTGCTCCAGGGAGATAAGCATGCAGAGGGGGTGAGACGGGAGGGGGGGGGAGACGGAGAGGCGAAAGACTGTTGAAGAGGGATGGGGGAGGATGGGTTGAGAGGGAGAGGAAAGTGAGAGATGTGGCGAGAGCGGGGGATGAAAGGACAAGTGAGGTTGAACCAGAGTGCAGAGGGGCAGAGACCAACGCACGGCATTACAGCCCAAAGACAACCTCCATATTGTCGACCGCAGGGGGCCTGCCCTGAGACGGAGGGGACTCAACCCACACCCCTGTCACCACAGACACCCTGTCCGTCCACAGGGACTGATGTGAGCGGATGTCACGTGGCTGTGTGCGTTGAATGTGTCGGCATGTTAACGATGGCAGGTTCTTACTAAATGTTTACCGGTTTTGGAAGTGCCGTGCTATTTCCTAGCCTCCGTGGTGTGTTTTGGTTTTTGCTAGCCCACGTTGCATACCGTCTGAACTAAGTTGGGAGCATAGTGATGTTCACTTTAAAAAGATAAGACATGTCTGTGTAGAAGCAACTGTCTGTAATTCCACTGACTGCACAATCGGCTATGTCCTCATCCAAATCATTCATAGTACTGTCCGCAACTTGCTATGGCTAATGATAACTAGCTACAGCAGCTCCATTGCTGTGCAGTTAGACAGTGGGACAGTTGGACAATGCAAAGCATATCATGTGGGAGCAAGTTGGAGATACTTTCCGGTGGCCCGGTGGTGTAGGAATACCCGGTCATGTCGATCACACTCACACGCCACTGGGTACAACTGCTCACTAACAACCAAACAGCCAGTCATATGTAAAGGATGCAGACATCGTCGCGAGGTCATGGGGTTCAGTTGTTGTTTGACCGAACATCAACACCATAAGGAAGATGTGATGAAAGCAACTTTGACCGTGGTGCGACTGATTGTCGATGTCGATGTGACATTGTGGTTCCGGAAACTCCGGAAACGGACCTGGGATTTTCACACCATGGTCTCTTGGGTTCACAGAGAACATCCAGTGAACTGATAATCTATGGGCAAAAATACCTTGTTAATGTGAGAGGTCCGTTGAGAATAGCCAGACTTGTTCAGGTTGAGAGAAAGATCACAAATGCTTAAATAACTGCTGTTTACAACAGTATGGACAAGGGCTTCTCTGAACTCATGACACGTTCAATCTTTAAGCAGATGAAAGCAAAAGGGAAGCTACTGTACCCTACACTAGACGGGTTTACCTAACAGTGTGTGAGTGTATATTCGCCATCTTATAGAGGCAATGGTGTTAAGGATGAAAACATCAGCTGGGACGTTGATCAATGTGACATCCAGATGGATCCATAATTTTATGGTCTTTCTGGCGCAGTTTCATATTATTTTACTGTTGTTAGTACTTGGCTGTTGTTGCTAGTTTCAGTGGGCTAAAACAGGCTGTATCCATGACACTGTTGAACACTTCACTCGAACAGGGCATTGGGAATGTATGGACAGGTTAGCATATTCTAGGCTGGATATCCAGTTTTTTAAACATATTTTCTGGGAATCTGTCAACATTCAATGCATTGAATTAAACGGTTAAAATGTTACTTTTATCATATTTAACTATTCAAAGTTTTACAACCAGAGGACAAACATCACAGAGTGCATTGTTCAGTCTCTGCAAAGGAATGCTCTGGGTTTATTCTAATATTTCGTGCTATTTCTCTCCCTACGACATTTCTTTGCATTTTGTGTCGGGTCAATGCATTAAAAAAAACCTTTCTCTGTGCTCCCTCTAGTGGTGAGATATGAAAGGTGTTGGTGTGGGCTGAATACCGGAATGAAGTTTAGCCATGGGATTTTGCCTCATGGATATCGCGATATATTAATGTATTTAATCAAGCGTTTCTTTTTTGTCTAGTGGGTTTGTTTACATTTGTTTCTATAACTAAAAAAATATATATGTTAAAAAAAATCTAAATGGCATGCACGCATTGTGCCAGGCAATGAAAGTCAACAAACAAGCGTGCGCAACACCAGAGGAAGCAAAGTCTCATTGGAGTAAACTCCTTTTATTAAAAAGGGTTAACAAGCATTAAGGGTGTCTGATTTTCCGGACGATGAAGAATTGGTTAAAAAGTGGGCCCCTTCTGTCGTTTGGAAATTGTTTGGTTTCACGTTATCCGACATGGACCAACGAACCGTACTGTGTAAGAACTGTCGTCGATTTTTTATCCAAAGGTGGAGGCACTTCTTTTTCAACACCTGAAAGACATTCATGTGCGCGAATATTAACATTCTACCAGAATGCGTGTAGCAAATCCCCAATGCAGCGAGGCAATTCCCAGAAAGTCCACCAGCCAAACCCACACTCCGCTATCAGTCAAGGCATCGTTGGTTTCTGGCACTACCTATGACAACAAGGGCAAGAAGTAGAATGAAATAACGAGGATAATTACGTATCACATAGCAATAGGCATGCTACCAAACAGGGGAGAAAGATGGTTCTAGAAAGCCGATTTGAACTCTAGACCCATGATATGAAATCCGAAGCCGTAAATACTTCGGCAATGATACACAGGGCGTTTTTTTTATCCAGAAAATGTTAATATGGTGGTGTTCCTGGCACAGAACTTGTAAAGAGTGAGGTAGTGAATTGTAAGATGTTCGTTAAAAAACGTTATTATTGCTCGGTGAAAAAAGAACGCTCTAGTTATGTTTGGTAGGACATTTGTTTTTGTTTTGCATTTATTTACATCCTGCAAACTTTAAATATTAAACAGAATTTTACTGCACATTTATAGAAATGCAATTGAACATGTAAAAAATATATATTTCTAACATTGAAGGGCAAATAAAATGTTAAAAAGAAAAAGGTTATGGTACCAGGCCAAAACAGTCAAGGTGTTCCATTTCAGAATGTGTTTGATATCAGGCTTGGAGGGAAGTGAGGATATTAGAATTATGTCCTTTAACAATCCACTTACACCAGGATGTGGGCTTTACACACTCCCCTAAGTCCTTCTATCACACATGCATACAGAACACGTAGCATTAGTCGTTTAACTGGTAAAGACTAAATCTGAAAGTAACCTCCATTTACACACAAACCTGTGTTGTTGAGCGAGATGCTAGACAACAGGTTTGTCACTGTTGTCCTTGGGGAGAGAATGACATGGATCTACAGGCACACACACATGCCTCATCCTCATTTTCTAAAAGTCAGAATAAACCTGGAGTATTGGAGTCTTTCCTCATGAAAACATGCCTGGCTGTAGAAGTCTGCTGGGGAATCTTTGAAATGCAGAGTGATGAAACGCTGATGGCTTTCCCACTTAGAAGATCTTAGAAGATTGAAGGAGGCCAAGAGCCTGGGATGATTATAGAAACTGGGTAGGTAGAGCGAGACTGAGCGGGTGAGACAAAGAGAGACAGAGAGAGACAGAGAGAGACAGAGAGAGACAGAGAGAGACAGAGAGAGACAGAGGGAGAGAGAGACATAGAACACAAAGAGACCTTTAAATGTTGTCTCCATGAATGATACATAGTGTTCTGATGTACTAATGGACTGAGACCAAAACATCTGAAAAGGAGGGAGCTCTTTGTAAGGAACAACTGATGGGGCTTTGTGTCCACCTGTCTCCAAGCCACAGTCTTGCTGAGTGAAATGTACCCCTCTATCTCTCTACCCCTCTCCATCTCCACCCATCTCCCTCCACCCATCTCTCCTCCAATCTCCCCCTCTCTCTTTAGCCATGCCTATGTGTGTATATTTTAAGGCCTGTTGGCTGTGTTCATGTGTGTTCTTCAAGGTGAATGAAGGGTTATCCAGATTGTCCCCCTGCTGACGAACCAGAACTCAATGTTCTTGTCCTCTCAGGACTTTTTCTAAATAAAATGTTCTGCCCATCTCTCCTGTCGACAGTAACTCGATCTGTGTGCGGGTGTGTCTGGTCCGTTTTATGTTGATTCTTTTTTATCCAAGGACTTACCTCATCTTAGTGTCGTCATAACTGGTGCCTGTTGTAATGCAGGACTATGAGAGCCGGTCTGTCTACACGGTGACGCCCCACGGCACCCTCTCTCCCAGAAGCCCCTGCTCCCCGTCGCCAACCCCTCTGGCAGAGCAGCACTACTTCCAACTCCTCCAACAGCAGCTCCTGCAGCAGCAACAACACACACAGGTGGCCGTCGCACAGGTGAGTGAAACACACAGACATTGGCACCACACACATACACACACACTAATGTTTACTTGTTACTCGCAGATGAGCCAGTGTGGCTTAGTGGTTTTCAACATGGCAATAGCAATGCAAGGGTTCAAATCCTGCTTGTTTTTTAAATATGAAAACGCATGCTAGTGTTTTTGCATCACACGTCCAGTACTGTACAAAAGTCTTAAGGACCTTAAAGTCATACTAAACTCTCTCAATTTGGAATAGCCTGTGATTTTAATTGTTTAAATTGAGTTTGAATCCAGCCCTCGGTAGGTGATTTTGGTTTCCATTGACCGTTGTTGCATAATTTTGTTCTCAACAAATTACACAAAGTTCATTAAAGATTTTGATTTAGGTCACCGAATCACGAAATTTGATGTAGACCTGATGAGGTCTGACATATTTTGAGGCAAATTCTGTGTAACTGCCCGTCTGTCTGTCTGCCCGTCTGTCTGTCTGCCTGTCTTTCTGCAGCCGAGCCACTAGGTGGTAGTGCCTTCACAGTGTTTTGTTTAAGTGTACCCTAAACTTAACTTTAGACTGGGGGAGTATTAAAAAAAATGGGGACACATTTTTTCTTTTATTTCTGGGTTTAAGTTCTTCACAGTTTGAAGACATAATTGTCACAGTTTCTACAATAAACCAAACCAAAACAAATAAAAACAATAACATTTGTATTTTTTTGTGGGGACCTGAGGCCAAAATCGATGTTGTGTGCTCTATAGCCCTTCACCTCAATAACCCAACTTCTGTGCCTCAACTCAATCTAGCCATAACTCCTAAACTCAAACCTAACATTGTTATATTGTATTAATTTAGCAGTTAGTAACCTGTAATTCCTAAACCAAAGAATACCCACTTTGTTTTTCTCCTAACCATAGAAATTGCATTTTACTTTCATTTCCCACATGTAAGCATAGACCAAGATCCCACGCACAAAAATGCAGAATGATACAACACAATGACTACATCACTGCTCACAAAATGTTTTCGGGCCCCAGAAAAAAAACAAATATAAAGTCTCCCTAAAGGAAGGTGTGTGTGTGTTAGGTACACCCCTAATGCAGATTTAGATGTATTCATATTTTGCATTTATTCTCGAAAACATATATCAGCCTTTTATACATTTAGAAGTCATTCAACGGCGTATGTGGCTTCCTAATATCCACTCTCCCAGAATTATGTAAACAGATAATAGCAGCAACCCGTCATTATTTCCAATTTCAGGCCAGGGTTAGGAATTCCAAGAATCTAATTAGATTTCCATCCGCAGTCTCTGGGTGGATAACTGGAGCAGAGCCCGGAGATGGACTGTAGCATGAGATAGAAAAAAGTATTCTTCAAACCGAAAGATCACACACACACACAAATAGCTCTCTCGCATCCAAGACACAAACAAACCTAAGTGAGCAGTGTGTTTCTGTTCAAGGTGAACCCTATTTAGGTCCAAAATGCACAGAGCGGTATATCGGTAATATTTTTGCCCTGGTTTAATAAAGACCTGCAATCTGGAGCCCACACACTGTCTGTCTGAGCCCTGTCGTCTTCATCAGTCTCTCCTTGTTGTCATCGGATCCTCCTCTTTTCTACCAACCCCCAATTCAGGTGCAGCTCCTGAAAGATCAGATGTCAGCCGAGACTGCAGCTCGCACGGAGGCCCAGGCCCGTGTTCACCAGCTACTGCTGCAGAACCGAGACCTGCTCCAGCATTTGACCCTGCTAGTCACCCAGCTCAAAGACCTGGAGGGCAGAGCGCCTGGACTGGATCTGGGGGGCAGGTCTACAACAGGACAGTGCCACAGTAAGTCAGCAGCTATTCAACTACCTACACTATGACTATACTGTACTACTGAATTCCATACCACTACTCTGCTGCTTCAGTTTCCCATGTGAATGGTGCCTCCTGAAACCACAAGGTTTTCCACAGGGTTTATATCTGGACTTCTTCAAGTGGGTTAGCAGTCATTGCCTTGATTGAAGACACATGACATTTGACCTTTGTTTTAGGCGCCCAGGGCCAGTGGTGGCAAAGCAGCCCCAAAACATTACTGAACCTCCACCATGTCTGACTGTGGGGAAGGAGTTAACAGATGGGTAAAATGTTAATATGTGACTGCCAGCCATTAGGGGCCATAGTAAGACATTACGGCTAAACGGTTAAACGGCTAAACGGTTAAACGGCTGACTTCTACTACTATGGTCATGATTTCAAGTCAACTTACCTTAGCCTTGCATTTTTTTCTTGACCTTTACTACAGACGTAGATGTTTAAAGGCTTTGTTTTATGTTCTTATTTGTTCTCACCTGTCGATGGGAGATTGTCCCAAAAGGTTTGTGGCAATGTTCAGGTGGCAAATTTCACTCTGGCTTTTTTGTCTTTCTCTCAGCAGTCGGTCTCCTAATATACAGTTGGCGACAGATGGTGCAAGATTAAACTGTTGTATTTTGTGTCTGAATGTCAGCTTGAATGTGTGTGGCAGTTGATCAAGGTTCTTTCTCCACTAGTCGAACAATCCTTTCACTGTGAGCTTACCTCAGCTTTTCTTTTGTGGTTACGTCCATGGATGTTGGCTACAATAGCCTGGGCCTTAAACCTCTTGATAGCATTAGGAGTGAGAACAGGAGTCCAGAAATACGTATTTGTGTGAGTGTGCTTGCTTGTTTATGTTTTCAGAAGTGTGTCTGGTTTGGACGTGCTCATCGGTGTGTTTTATGTTTGTTCGTCAATCTGAGACACGGTCCACTCAGACACCACAACCCCTGGCTCCCAGCCAAACGTCCCCATCTGCTGACGCAGCAGTCCCACAGGCCCGTCAGTGGGGGAAACAATCACACACTGACGATCCCAGAGCCTGTGTGTTCAGGCATGCTTGGGTGGCTAGTGTATCCATTTTAGTTTTTCCTGTGATGAACTGGTCCTTGTTGGTGTATTTCAGAATATTTCAGTTAAACTCCCTCCCTTCCTTCCCCTATAGATGATCATCAGTCTTCATGGACCACCAGGTCCCTGTCACTCAACCTGAAGAACCACCACAGCTCCAGCACGGAGCAGCCTATCACCTCCACCCCTGCAGGGCCACTCCAAACCCCCCCCCTCTTAGCCACCCAGGTGGACTGTGCCGAGTCCTTCCTCAACCTCCTGAACTTGGAGAACAGGACCAAACCACTGTGCCCTCAAAACGGAGGGGAGAATGAGACGGACGGAGCCAACGGGAAACCTGGATGGAGGGACACCTCGGAAGTCTCATCCAATGAGATTGTCCGGTTTGAAAGTAGGAATTCTACAAACCTGGATGAAAGGTAAAATAAGAAACGGCTGTCTGAACATACATTACATCATACTGTACCAGCGTTTCTTGAAGAGCAACTCCATTTTAGTGGCCAAATACCAGCAGTCCTGCTCTGGATGTACACAAACACCAAGGCAACCACAGCATAGTATTAGGTATCCAATGCTTTCCCAGATGGGTAAAACGTTAATGACGGCCAGCCACTAGGGCATATAGTGAGCTATGTTACGTTTCAACTGAGCGTGGATGGGTGGTCCAGCCCCTGACTTGGTGATTTCCAGTCCTTATAGAGACAAACTCAATTAAAAATGTTCCAGACGTTTGATTATTATTCTTCAGCCATGTATTTTTATCTCCCATGGGCAAACATTGGATACTGACCAGAGACGTGGACATACCTTCTTGCCTCCACATAATAATACACAACATGTTGGAGGGGCAGTCACAGGCAAGCCGGTCCTCATTCTTCATCTAAAAGGAGCCAGGAGCAGCTAGCCCCTTATCCCCACAGAACAGGACAGGATAAGATACCTAGTCAGCAGGAAGAGCCTGGGCTAATGGAAGTGTGTCTCTAATCAAGAGATTACGTAACACGGAGATAGAGAGGGAGAAAGATGGGGAAAAAATCAGGGAGGAAGGAGATGAAGAGAAGAGGGGGGTGAGAATGAGTGAGAAAGAGGGATGAGGAGTTAGGAGGAGGAGAGAGGAGAGAGAATGCCATCTCATCATATTTTCTCTGCCGATCCATTGAAACTCAGTTTGCATGGACATTATGAAAGGACTCTGTGCTAAGAGAGAGACAGAGAGATGAGAATGAAGACTCCTCTCCTTTGAGGAGTCTTGCTGAACTCTCTGGGTCTGCGGTACGGACATTACGTTGGCCTGTTCCACCTTGAGTTCTCACTCTCGGCTGCTTATCTTTGTTGCCGTCACACGCACACTCCTGTTCCAGCTCACAATGCTATGTGCACACGTGCCTGCATGCAGTCCCCTTCGAACACACACGGCTCAACACACACACACACCTGTAATGTTCACTGATCTGTATAATTTACGGTAAATGGGAGTGTGAATCTCTAGGGTTCCTCCATGGCATCTGTCTGGAACATTAACTCTTAACCAACCACCCTAACCCCCCCCCCATTCCTCACTACCTCATCCATTTCACCATCTTCCTACATTCTCCTACTCACACCTTTACTCTCATCCTCTCCCATATCTCTTTCCCTCTTCTCCTTTCCCATGTCTCTTCCGTCCAATCTCTATTCCTCTCCTCCTCTTTGTTTCCTTTATCCGATCATCTGCGTCACATTCTATTTTTCTGGCCCTACTATGGGATTTTAGAGAAAATGTGGATGAATGATGTGTGTTACCGATGACAACAGGCATTTTAAAAACCGCGCAGATTGGCACACGTCCGTGAACGTGGTTCGAAGAAACGTTGTATGCAGAAAGTGTGCTGGCCAAGCTGAGTTGCTGCGAGGCTCATTGGTCGAGGGCTCTCTGTCTTCTTCTCCGCAGAGAACCTAAAATGTCTGTTAATGCCTGTGGGGGAAATTTTTTAGTTTTTAACGTTCCCCTAAACAATTTTACGCTCGTACGCACACACACACTCACACACAAACACACCCCCCACTCTGCCTCTCCCTCAACCAACCCTGCAACACTAAATCCCCCAACATGTGGGCAAAATTATCTTGTTTTCAGAAGGCAGAGAAAAGGGAAAGAAACGGCCAAAAGAAGGTCTAAACTTATGGCTCAAACCTTGCTGTGTTGAACATGAACTGTCAATGTTTCCATTGAAGCCATCTGGAGAGGGTTTTATCAGAGGTGGAGCATTGGAGCTCTTCAAAATGTACCGTTTCTAACCAGAGCTCTCGATTTGAAACAGGATGTTTGTTAGCATTGGTTATTGTTTTTCTTCAGTTTATTAGTGCCAGGGGCATTGGACGGTAAATCCTGGCCTGTGTCTAAACGCCGCTTGCGGTACCATGCCAACTGGCCACATGGTGTTGCTATAACAAGCGATATTCTGGGATCTTTTCCAAAGCTCACGTCCTCTCACCCTGTGAATGGAGGAGCTGTAACATTTGATACACAGACGCGCCTCTACACACGGATAACATTTTCCTCTAGGACCCATGAAATCCACCGTGATGTATTTTATGCCCTTTCGAATTTTCTTTAAACCCTCAGATCCCTTACCCTTTGGGACGGAATGACTGGTCTGCACGTAACTTAGCATGCAGCATCTAAGAACCCTGTATTCAGACTACTACACTACCCAACAGTGTCCAGTTAGGAAGCATAAGCGATTGTGAATCAATGTCACCGGCTTCGGTGCTAATTAAAGTCAACAACGGGTGCACTAGAGAGGCAACAGCGAGACAACCCCTACAAAGGGAATGGTTTTGCAGGAGGTGGCCACAGACAATTGCTCTCTCCTTGGCATATCTCAGCACCGTGCAGCTGGATTGGCATTAGCCAGAGAACATTAGAATTGGCCGGTCCGCCACCATTGGCACACCGTTCTCTTCCCAGATGAGAGCAGGTTCGCACTGAGCACATGTGACTGACGTGAAAGGGTCTGGAGACATCGTGGTGGACGTCATGCTGCCTGCAACATTTGCCAGCATGACCGGTTTGGCGGTGGGTCAGTGATGATCTGGGGAGGCGTGTTCTTGGAGGGTTGCACATACCTCCACGTGCTGGCATCGGTGTCCTGACTGCTGTTAGGTACTGGGATGAAATCGTCAGACCCGTCATGAGACCTAACACTGGTGCAGTGGACACTGGGTTCATGGTTCAGGATAATGGCGGGCCTCATTTAGCCAGAGCGTGTTGGCAGTTTCTGGATGATGAAGGCATTGATTGATGCCATTGACTGGCCCTCACGTTGCCCAGACCTGAATCCAATTGTGAACTTCCGGGACATTATGTATTGGTGCATCCGACACCGCTACGTAGCACCACAGACTGTCCAGGGGCTCACTGATGTCCCGATCCAGGTCTGGGAGGAGATCCCTCAGGACACCACCCACCGTCTCATCCGTGGCATGCCCAGACATCGTCCAGAGTGTATGCAGGCACGTGGGGGTCTACTACTTCTGAGTCACTTAAAGAGTTGCTGTAATGAAATTCACGCATGTTGGAGCCACCTGTTATTTCAAATGTTTTCGTTTTGAAGTTTTTTTTTTGTTTTTTTTTTAATTCAGCCCTCTGTCGGTTAGTGATTTTGGTATCTATTAACAGTTATGTCATTTTGTTCTCATTGAGACCCAATGTGTTTTTTAAGTGTTCCCTGAATTTTTTGGAGCAGTGTACACAGAATTGGCAAATATTGCACCGTGTCTCGGGTATTTAATTCTAGATACATTCTGAAGTGTGGTTTTGTTTGACCTACAGGTGGCACTGTTGTACGGTTAAAACCTTTTGTGCCAGCTAATTGGCTCATAGGGACGCCACTGTTTTTGCTTGACCGCTGGAAATACGGCTAATACGTTTCATAAGTATGCATTTAAAAATGTTGTGAAAAACGTTGAGAACCTATTTGCTATTATTGCATTTGTTTGTTTGTGATGTTTTGAAAAGTGGGCAAACCAGTCAGCCGATGGGAATGGTCCTAATTCACCCTGGCCGGGCCCTCCTGCCGAAACCTGGATTAATAACAATTTATTTATTTATATCTCTTTATTTTCTCCCCATCTCTTCCTCTGTCCATCTTGCCCCATCTCCTCGATTGCAGTGACTCTTATGTGATTCAATCCCCTACCGTGCGATGAGTGGGAACCACATCAGCTTATTGCAGCCCAGGGAGAGAGCCCCTCATATAAGCATTAACGTCACTACAATAGTGTGTGGTGTGCTGTGTTTTTACCGCCTGGATGTGTTTAACACACGTGGTGGGCCAGCTGCCTCTCTGTGTGTACGGTTGAATTCCCATTCTCTTGCTAGTGCAATTCTGTGTACCAGGGAATAGGGTGGCATTTTGGAAAACTGCACATTTACCTCACGCCAATGAAGGAGCCACCCACTCCATGTTCTTTCCCCGATCCGACTCCCATGATGCCCTGCCTGTCACTCTTCCCTCATTTTGACCTCCCTCCTTTCTCTCGCCCTCCCTGGACAGCGGATTGTATCTCTTCCATCTCCTTTGGCTTTCTGGACCTTCCCGTTGAATCAATATTTGCAGCCTTAGCGGCATTGCTGGATGTTTTCACAGCCACTCTGTCTTTGTAGCACACATACACCCACATACACAGACATCCCATCTACTTGTTTCAACACTTGTAGGAATCAATTCCTTCACTTTATTAGCTTTATTAGGGCACATTCTCTAGCCTAGTACAGTACTCACACCCAGACTACTGGTTGGGCTGGGTTGATCACACACAAGTTTGTACAGTGGTGTAAAAATGCCAAAAATATTTCATCTCAATATCTAAATTCATATTGTGGTATTTTAAAGTTGATTTATGTTTATGATAAATTATTTATTTAAAAGGTCTTGGTGGGTCTGTATGATATGAGTAAACTACACGTCTCTAATATTTTCAAACATTTGGCAGGAGGTTAGAAAGTGCAGCTCTGTTTCCACCATATGCTCACTGAGTCTACATACTTTTCTTAAGCCTTTTCGTTATTTTGTGTCGGTCACAGTTGTATAAAATTCTGCCGCCATGTACTCTCTGTTTAAAGCAGGATATCTTTTCAACTTGCTTTCTGTGTGTCAAATAATTATCTTTTTGTTTTCTCATTATTCGGTCAGGTCTAAATGTCTTGCTTTCCTGGGGCTCTGTGGGGTCTGACACATTACGTTGTTAGCGGTAGCAACTGGCAATGTGTGTATGCGTGTGTGTGTGTTGCCTACTGTTCCTCATCTGGCATCCACCCTCCTACTTGTGCTAGTTAATGTGAGGTTGTTTGTTTCAAAGGGTTTACAGGGTTAGGAGAATTGTGGATTTGCTTGTTGTTATGTTGGTTGGAAATTGGATAATCTCCTGAGTTTAAAATCAACTATGTCAGGTTTTTTTTAGACTGTCCTGCAATAGAGACGTTTCAGTAGCTCCCATATTAACTAGTTACGTTTATTAACTCTAACAAAACCAGAGCTGTTACAGTAACTGAGAAATAAATAGCTTTTTCACTAGCCCTGAACTGGATGTGTTGCACTAGCGCTAAAATATTCTGTTGTATGTGGTTTCCTCTGAGAGCAGGTGCAAAATACTCTATGGAAAGGTTGGAGAATACCTGTGGGGGTGGGAAGCCAGGTTGTAAATCCCTTCCCTTGGCATTGTTAAAAGGCATGTTGGTTACTATGTTGTGAAACAATTGTTCTGTTGCCTGAGGCCGAGGTTTTACTGAGGTGAATAGAAAAAGACAGCTGGCACTCCTCATGGAGAATGATCTTACTTTCACTGTGCTGTCTGTCTGTGTGCTGTCTGTCTGTGTGCTGTCTTTCCAACACTACCTCTCTCTCTCTCCCTACCTCCCTTCCTCACACCTATTCGCCATCTCTTCCTCTTATTATCTCTCCCTTTCTGTCCCTGTCCCCCCCGTCTATCTGTGTTCCAGTTTGACCAACCTCCATTTCGATTGGAGGAGACTGACTATCTGAGCTCCTCCCCATTCAGTCCCATTCCTCTCTCTCACCCCCGACTCTCTTTCAGGGCTGTGCAGTCTGTTCATCCCCACAGACGTCCTGTCACTCCATCCTCACTGTGAGGGTTCACCCTCAGTCCAGTAATCCTGTATGAGCTTGTCTTTTATCTGGTGTGGTTCCGCAGATGTCTTTCCCATGGCAACATGTTTCCGTGAGCCACCTTGGCAACCTCTCTGGATGGCAACCTCTCTGGATGGTCGATATCTCAGGCTAATAACATTCTAAAAGTGCCGGTCAGAGTTGTGTCAGTGGGTGCTGCACTGTGTAATGTCACGCTGTGTGTGTGCGGTGGCTGTCCATCCACCAATCCCTCTGGGTACCTTGTCCTGTCGGCCCCCCTGGCAAGCCCAACTCTATTAAGCCCTACATTTGGTCAGACGATGATCAAATGTTGCAGATTATCCAGCCCTTAATGGCTTTTCTATTGATCTCTTTATAAATTCTGGGAGAAAATGGTGTTTGGTGAAGGAGTCTAGGTTGTTTTGTTTTGAGTGGTGGAATGTTTGTTCTTTAGTAAGTTTGTACAATACTGGCAAAAAACACAGTCAATGAAATCTGCCAACCCTGCCAGCGTCAGCTAACTTTGTTAGGACAATCTGTTTTTTGGCATTGGCTCATTACATAAAAACAGATTGTCCTAACAAAGTTAGCTGACGCTGGCAGGGTCGACAGATTTTATTGACTGCTAGGTTTGTTATCGCATTGTTAGGTTTGCTGTTGCGTTGCCTTGTTTGCTGTCGCGTTGCCTTGTTTGCTGTCGCGTTGCCTTGTTTGCTGTCGCGTTGCCTTGTTTGCTGTCGCGTTGCCTTGTTTGCTGTCGCGTTGCCTTGTTTGCTGTCGCGTTGCCTTGTTTGCTGTCGCGTTGCCTTGTTTGCTGTCGCTGGCTAGGTCTGGATTAGTTTGCCCACACTGTCTTAGGTAGCTGTCGCTAGCTTGGGAAGCTGTCGCTAGCTTGGGTAGCTGTCGCTAGCTTGGGTAGCTGTCGCTAGCTTGGGTAGCTGTCGCAAACTAAGGTAGCTGAAGCCAAGTTGCTGACGGCAGGATCATTGAGAATACACCACTTTTATCTGTACCGTATAATCTCGAAATCCAATGAGACCGTTTTGCTTTTTGTTTCAAACTTTAGTTAATTAGCTAGATTGATCAGTCCCACTTGGATCAAGATGAGATTTGATGACAATGTTTTTCACATGCCTAGTTTTCCCTGCAGTTATTTATTTGTCCAATACGTATCATTCTATAGAGTCAACCCAAATGCCTCTAGCTGGTTAAAATGATGTACCTTCCATTTAAAATGTTTAATATTTAGTTGTTAAAAGAGGAAATGACACAATCATAGCACAATGAAAAATTGTCAGGTCTGTACTTAAAATGCAGTACTCGCGAATCGGTATCGACAATGTAAATGTGGAATTGGTGCATGCCTAGTAATATGTAGTCTCTGAAGCTTGTCTGGGCTGGTTCATTGTAACCTATTGTTTCTGAAGCCTGTCGGGGCTGTTCGATTGTAATATGTTATTTTGGAAGCCAATTGGGGGGCGGGGTTACAGGGTAGCATGTTGTCTCAGGTGCCTGTCAGGGGAAGGTACAAGATGATGGCATTCCATCCTGTGAAAATATGACAACACTGTGCATGTAGAAAGGCCTCTATGAATCTAGTTCAGCCAACATCGAGCAGGGAAGTATTCCTCTCCACTGATCGGTTCCCTCTCTTTGGCACAGGTGTGGGGACCCCGTCTTGCTCATCCTCGTCCTAATCTAACCCCCCCCGTTGCTCTCCCTCCCCCAAACTAACACCTTGCTCCTCATCATGCGATGCACCGGCCTGTCTCCCTGGCAGCCCACCGATAGCGGCCATTCCCAGCCTACTCCTCCCTCTCCTCCTTTACTCCACCTCTCTCCTCCTCTCCTCCCTGCTCATCTCTGTGAGTATACAGGCCTCCGCCGTGACACTGAACCAGTATGTGTGTGTGGCACCAACGTCTGCGTGTTTCATGGGCGTGCGTTGGCAGTGTTTCCCTTCAGAACAGTTTGTTCACTGTGCACGTTACATCCTCAGTGTGCACGTTACATCCTCAGTGTGCACGTTACATCCTCAGTGTGCACGTTACATCCTCAGTGTGCACGTTACTTCCTCAGTGTGCACGTTACTTCCTCAGTGTGCACGTTATATCCTCAGTGTGCACGTTACATCCTCAGTGTGCACGTTACATCCTCAGTGTGCACGTTACTTCCTCAGTGTGCACGTTAC